>JAPKLW010000293.1:602897-645274 GCA_026898455.1 Plectranthus barbatus | reverse complement strand
GAGCTCACAAGGTTCATTATGCTAAACCCTGCAGGTTGAATTATTTATTTCAGGCATAAGTGAAAAGGAGTGAGTGGTATTACTCAGGAAATAAGAGATTAATTAATTGTGGCTGATTGTCATAAGCCAAATTAATTAATGAATGTCTAAAACCTTAAATATGTGAATCATGTTAGTTTGGTGCAACCCGTTCCTAATAACGTGGTAATAAAGGGGCGAGTCAGCATTGTTACCATGGTGAAGGTTAAAATAATATTTTATTAATTAATTATGTTCTGGGTTGAACAAGGAAGGATTAATTAATAAAGAGGGCCCACTTTATTATTTGCATCTGGTCCCTGGTCTGGCCCATGAATTGCTCACAGCCCATTAGGGTTAGAGTTTCTCAAAACCCTAACACTATATAAAGGCCTTCTCTCTATCAGATCAATGAGGGTTTTCAGTATATTGAAAAATAGAGAGAGACGGCGGCGGCTATCCAGTGGGAGGAAATTGATCGTTTCCTCCAGATCTCGGATTCAACTTGGTAGATAATCCTCACCAGATTTCCAAGGAGCAAGGGAACAGATCAGAAGATCAGATCTGTAGAAACCACTGTCCATCGCCGGCGTTCTATCTCAGATCTAAGGCTATTTCATCGTTGTTGGCTCCGATCTAGATCTGTTGATCAAACGGTGAAATCAGGTATTCTCTAAATCCATCATCTGCAATTAATTTTGTAGAAGCATGCATAGGATTGCATGATTTGTTTAATTGAAATTTATTCCTGGTACCCTAAGAACGATCCTTGGCAAGAAATTCTTTAATGGCAACTCGTGTTGTCCATCGTAGATTCAAACCCTACATTTCATGCATTCGCATTTGTTTCAGGTTAATAATTGAGCATGAATTGTTTATAGAGATATTACGCTTGTTATTCTATGTTTTGTAGGTATTCGGGTCCAAATATGGTTAAATGATAAGAGGTTGATCAAAATATGAAAACTCCGCCCAAAATGCCTCTGTATCGATCCACAGCCCGTATGTCGATCGACACAGAGGATCAAATGAAGTCAAAAGATGGAGGAAGTTTTGGGCGACACAAGGGTTGAAGATTGACATTCGTGTCGATCGACACCCCGATGTTGATCGACACGAAGGATGAGACTCGATCGAGAAGGAAGTCCTGATGTGGATGTCGACTTGCAACCGTGTCGATCGACACCCGTGCTATCGATCGACACCAAAGTCGAAAAGGCAGATTTCGCCTAAATTGGGGATATTTCCTTCCTAAAACCAATACCTTGTGGAGATATAATCTTTCCCTATAAATAGGACTATTAGAGCTCGAAATTAGTGTTAAGTTTTTAGTTTTCTAGAGTTAATTTTCAGCATTTAGTTTACTATTATTTCCTATTTTCTTTACTTTACTTTACTGCTTTGGAACTCGAAGACATTGAAGGTTTTAATTCCAGTTTCTTTATGTTTCAAGTAAGTGTTGGGTTTTGTATACAGAAAGCATTTATTACAATGAGTATACAATTGACTTTTCTCCTATCTGTTAAACAAACTTACATGCACGTAACAATGGTATCCTCCTGTCTCATCGATAGGGATGATCATACGGCGTGTTGTAGATCGCAGAAGACAGTATGATCACTTGACCTAGTGAGACACAAATATTATCACAGTCGAGACAACGTTGAGGATACGTATGTCCGGATGGCTGCAGCATAGTCGGAAGAAGTAATCTGTCTTGGTTACTTGATATGCTGGTACGCAAGGGTGGCGTATTGATAGGACCACATTGAGATATATTTGTCTGTCTGACATCAGGGAATACAAGATCTCGTTCTTAATTGATTCCAAACCCTAATGGAGGTTCATGGGTATGCATGAGTTGACTATTGCTTTGATTTGCCTTGGTGGAGAGCCTAAGTAACGTGCTCGTATATCCGCATCTTGGGTAGCAGCAGTTCGTGTAGTACAGCCTGAGACTGGAGTTAGGTAACCATATCCGAGTAATAGGATGGGGACATTCCCTGAGGAGCTCAATAATATTCATCGTGCCAAAGTCCTGCATGCTGATTTAGTTCAGGCACGAGTGATAAGGTTTGAGTGGTACAACTCAGGAAAATAAGATATTAATTAATTGTAGATAGAGCTTGTCAGAAGCTCCGATTAATTAATGAATGTCCGGTAACCTTAAATATGGGGATTCTCAGATAAATGCAGCCCGTTCTCACAACATGGTAATAAAGGGGTAGGTCAGTATTAATTCTGTGGTGAAATAGAATTAATATTAATTAATTAATTGTGTCCTGGGTTGTGAACATGGGAATTAATTAATTTATAGGCCCACTTTATTATTTGCATTAGGTCCCAGGTCTGGCCCAATTATATATGCCTAAAGGAGCCCAATAGCCCATTAGGGATGAAACCCTAGGTTTATAAATAGACCTCCCTCTCTGAAACCCTAGCCACCTTGATCATAATTCAAATCAGTCAAAACCCTAGGGAGAGAGAGAGCTTGGCGGCGCACACTGTAGAGGGAGGAGAAGGAATTTCGACTCTGGCCTACACATCACAGATCTGTGGAATCCTCACCAGTAGCAGATCTGAATAGCATTGGGATACAGATCTGAAGATCTGATCTGGAGAACAAAATTCTTTTCTTTTCTGTTTCCTTTATTTAAATTTAATCTAGAAATTAGATTTCTAATTTATGTTTCCGCAGATTTATATGAATCACGTGGTTGAATTAAAGTTGGATATTCAAACGCAAAAGATTGGATTAGACTCTACGGAATAACGGTAATCTCTTTATCCACACATTAAATTCATAGGAGCATTCTAGGGTTTGGTGAATTGTTTGTCGTATTTAACATCCGTGATTGGTCCTGTTCTTTTGGATTTGGTGATTTGGTGCACGGAAAATCCTTACAATTGGTATCAGAGCCAGGTTACCTGATTCATGGCTCTGTTGAATACGATATATTCATTATGCATGTATGAATTTTATTTTGTCTTGGATAGTTTTTGTTCCTCGTGGCAACCCGTTTGATTTAGTCCGCGGTGGTTTATCCGTGTTTGGATTAAATCTGTTTTTGTAAAATCACGAGAAAATCCGTGATTAGATTTGATAGGAAAAATTATAATAGATTAGTTTTTGTTTACTATAAATCACGACAACCTTCGGGTTACTATAAATTTATTTGCTCACTATATTATAATTAATCTGTAATTTTCTTAGTGATCAGTCCTCGCAGGGTCGTCGCCGTAACTCAGCCTGGAGGCCACCACGGTGTCAAATTTTACCGCATCGATGGGCATTACGCCACTGGATGCCCTGAACGGTATCATCACTCTTCATCCTCTTCGAATTCTAATCTTTCTGAGGCATTTTCTACAGGATGTTTTCTCAATGAATTGCCTTCCTCTGATTGGTTTGTTGATTTTGGCGCATCATCTCACATGACAAATTTGGCCGCCTTTTTGTATCACTCTCATCCGTATTCTGGTAGTGATCGTGTCATAGTCGTGAATGGTGATCAAATCTCTATCTCGTGTGTTGGTAATTCTCAATTTTCTTCCTCCATCTTGTTATCTGATGTCTTGGTGGTGCCTCATCTTACTAAAAATTTGTTATATATCAGCAAGCTCACGTCAGATTTACCATTTAATGTTATTTTTTTGATAACTTATTTCATATTCAGAATTGGCACACCCAAGAGGTTCTCGCCAGCGGACGCCGTAGGCATGGCCTCTACGTGTTGGAATCAATTCGCTCTGCTCTTCTTGCCGACTTGAAACACCGTTCATTGTGTGCATCATTCGAGTTATGGCATTATAGACTAGGGCATGTTGCTTTTGATTCGATTTCCTTGTTAGGTAAGTTGTGTCATCTTTCAGCTATTTCTTGTTTACAAAAACCAAAATTATTTTAACCTTGTCAGTTGGCTAAAGCCAAACGTTTATCTTTTACGTTGAATGAAAAGCTTGCATCTCATGTTCTAGATTTAATTCTTTGTGATCTTTGGGGACCAGCTCCTGTTTCTTGTGCTGATAAATTTTGATATTATGTGGTGTTCATTGATGCTTATTCTCGGTTCACTTGATTTTATCCATTCGCCTTTAAATCTGATTTTTCGTCAATTCACGCTTTTGTGGAAAATCATTTTTATTGCACTATTGAGGAATGACATCTACTGTCGGAATCATTAACAAATATGAGAAATGCACATTGAGTTGATCGACTAATTAAAGCAGATATTTCACCAACACAAAATTGAAAAAGCAGAGAGGCATGCATATATGCGATGAGGAATATAAACTCAGATAAGATTGGTGGAAACATTTGATAAGCCTGGTTGATATTCAAAACAATCAAGAAGAATGAAACCAAATGAATTGAAAAACAAAAAAACAAGCGAAAAGTTAAAAGGGTGTGGGTGGGGCATCAAAATACCCTGGCGTAGACGATGGCTCTGGCCATTGTCTTGGGTTCTAAGTAACCAACTAAGGATCGGAGTGGCAGAGTGAGGCCTCCGATGAACCAATGCACCAGTTGACTCTCATCGAAGAGGCCTAACCTCTCAGCCAACAACCTTGCTTGCACCGCCTCGAACTCGCGAACGTAGTCCTCCACCGATCCCACTTGTTTCAGCGTATCGAATTGCCTCCCCACCCTGGCTTCCGCGCCACATGCACTGAATCGTTCCAACACCATCCCTTCGAAATCTGCCCAACGCATCTGACTCTCCTTCCCTTCCACGTTCACCGCGTACCAGACGTCCGCCGCTCCTTCCATGTGCATCGCCGCTATCAACATCCTATCGCTTCCCGAGTCAATCCGATTCAGCGCGAAATAGCGGCGGCACTTCCGCAACCAGTACCTAGGGTTGTCCCCCATGAATTTGGGAAGTTCGATTTTGGGCAGCTGTGGAGTAGGAGCGAGGTTCATAGGCTCCATTGTTGGGTTTGAGAATGAAAACAGAATTTGAGATTGAAATGAACAACACTCAAGAAATTGAATACGCATGCACTAGCACTATCCTTCCTCTCTTTTAAAGAATGAATTTATCAGATGAAAAATAACCAACCTCATAACTGAATTTAAGTAGCCGTTGATTGTGAAATAGTCGTTACGATCAGCTCCCCTTGTATATTTGATATTCTCAGCATGCAGTCACGTAATTTTCAACTATTGGGATAATTAGCTGCACTTAGCTCCTTCACAATTATCTATTAGGGATAATCTGCAGTTAGCACCTTCACTATGCACATTAAACTCTTCATAATAATTTCGGTCCATTAAGTACCTTCACTTTTAAAATTGAATCAATTAAACTTTTGGCTTTTAATATTATTAGTTTATAATTTGAATTCCTATAATGCCCTCATTTAGAGTGTATGAGTACTTTATAATTGGAGAAAACTATGAAAAATATCCTAATGTATTGATCAACTATATGAAAAATACCATAATGTTTTCCTGTCATTGAATTATACTATATAATGTTTCATTTTGCCAATTAAAAATATCATCCACTATGAAAATTACCCTAAAATTTATGATATAACTGAATCATATCATAATATTTTATTTTGTCAATTAAAAATTCCCTACATCACTAACAGTATTAAAGTTATGATAAAACATATTTTAGTTTTAATTCAATATATGCCACATATACCAAAAAAAAGAGAGAAAGAAATGTCATGCATGATTTAGCGTATGATTGATCAAAATTTTAATACCGCTAACGATGGAGGGTAATGTTGATAGACAAAAACAAACATTAGGGTATAATGAAGTGAAATTAGAAACTTTAGGGTATTTTCATATAGGAGGATATTTTTAATTAAAAAAAATGAAGCATTAGAGTATAATTCAGTGGCAGAGAATCATTAGTTTGTTTTTCATAGTTGACCAATATATTATGGTATTTTTCATAGTTGATTAATACATTAGAGTATGTTTCATAATTTTTCTTTTATAATAGTAGGTGTGTGTTATTTATTTTATTATATATATATATATATATATATATATATATATATATATATATATATTTTAGGCTGAACTCATCTTCCTGAATGAACTATGAACTTTCATTGTTGTGTGTATAATTGAGCATTATTTTATGTATAATATATCATTACAGTATTATATAAACTACAATGATCAATTACACACACTACAATGAAGTATCATAATTAAGTACTATAATGAACTATCATATAAACTACAATGATCAATTAAACACACAACAATGAAAAGTTCATAGTTCATTCACAACATTTAGTTCGGATTTGAACACAACTCTCTCTCTCTCTCTCTCTCTATATATATATATATATATATATATATATATTTAGGGTTGCATTCTATAGTTATCCATCCCCAATATGTTATATGAGGCCAAAATCCAACCATTAGATAGAATTTGGGCGATCTAGATTCAATTTGAAAATAAAAATTTTCGGTGCATTAAGTAATGAAACTTACTACATTATTTAGGTATAATAGTAATTTTTACGCCCAGGGTTTTGTAAACGTGCAACATTGACCAAATCCCCCAAAATTGCATTTTTCTCTCTCCTCTAAAATTTTTATAAAACTTTAAATAATCATAACTCACTCAATTTAAAACGTATAATATATAAAATTAAAGATAATTTAATTATCTTTCAAACGAAATCCCTATTACATATGTTCGAAATGATATATTCGTAGTTAAAGTAAATAATGTAATAGCTAAAATTAAATAATGTAACATATTACCAAGAATAATGTAAAGATATATTTAAAAGTACTGTATCATTATTTTGTTCTTAATGATACATTAACCGTGGTATTATTCGTACATTATATGTCCATTGAATGGTACATTACAGAATGTGTTGTGTATTTTCCTCTCAGCTCATCTTGTCTTTGATACAAGTATATGATGCGTACAGAATAATAAAAATTAGAACATTATTTAAGTTTTAAGTGTTACATTATCTACGACAAATATGCTACATTTTTTGTTTACAATTTCAATATTATACCAAAATTTGAAGTCAATTAAAAACTAAAATAAAACACGCTATAAGAGATAATGTAGTACATAAAGATTAAATAATGCATCAACTATTATATAAATAATATAACATCTACATGGTTAAAAACTGCAACTCAAAATAAAGGATGTGGTGTCAAACTTCCATGGATAACTTCTTTTGCAATTGTTATATATCGCCTCTGTCCCCAACCTCTGAGAATTGCTGCTAGAGATATGTGAGGAGAGGAGAACGTGCCGCCTTTGGTATCTCGCTTGTGCAGCCACTAACTTCGGCGACAATAAAACAAGTTGAGAATGCAGACCCATAATTTTACCAACACACCAAAAAAAAAAAAAAAACTGTGCATACAAGAAATAAAATGAAAAAATAAACTTGTAGTGAATGCTTTAATAAATCTAGCTCTTCTACCCTTAAAATCTGCTAAAAATTCTTCAATACTTTGAGAAATGATGACTGTGGCATCAATTTTTTTGAATTAATATTCAATATCCCAGAAAAATAAAAAAGGGAGAATGCAGCAAGAAATTGTCTGCATATTATATTCATAAGAGAGATGGACTGGGAGAGTAGAGAGAGAAAAAAAAAAGATGAAGTATACTACATATTCGTGAGAGAGAGAGAGAGGGAGTGGGAGAGGTGAGAGAAAAAAAAAGATGGAGTATACTCATATTCGTGAGAGAGAGTGAGTGGGAGAGGAGAGAGAGAAAAAAAATGGAGTACACGAATGAGATATTAGGGTGGAATGATTTGGGTTAGTAATATTAATTTATTCCTAGATTGTTAATTATATGTTTACTAAATGACCCTTAGTAACTCATTATTAAGGGAATATAAATTAAAAATTATAAGTTTCAATTTAATCTGGGCCACATAATCAAAAAAATTAAAGGATGAGATTTGGTCTCATATAAAATTTGGGAGGTGGGGTAACATATGATCACCACTCTCTCTCTCTCTCTCTCTATATATATATATATATATATATATATATATATATATATTTCATTTGATTATCTTAAACTTGTTGGATTATGTATTTTAAATATTTTATTTTATTATGCAACATAATTAAAATAAAATTATATATTAATAAAACTGATTTTGCATGAGTGACAACTTACAAATTAGATAAATTAGACTATGAGAGTTTAATGCATGAGACCGTAAATAAGATATTACTGCATAACACAAACCATATATTTTGTCAAAATCTTAAGACAATATTGTTAAGAGAACTTGAATATTTGACACAACTAAAATAAAAGAAAGACATGTTGAGGTTCGATTTGTTTAAGAAAACGGAGCCCTAAGAACCAAAAAGGAAATAATCAATGTTTGGATTGATGTCAAATAATAAGCAATTCGATAGGTCAATAAGATGAACAATACGTGCAAATGAAATAAATCAAGCACTAACTATAATACAATTGAATAAATAGCACGTATGTGAAGTGAATAGCTGCACCGCCGCCTCAATTACGACGAGGTTTAATAGAGCTCTGAGCTACAATTGGTTCGGTTATACAACTTTGAAATTAGCTAAGTGAAAGAATGCATAGAAAATAGAAAGCTTGATGTCGTTTTCCGGCCTAGGGGTCTATTCATAGACTAATAAATCCTAGGACTTCATTCATCACGTTATGGGTCCTTCCAAGTAGCTCGCTGGTCTTTTCGGTGTCGTTGCAACAGCTCGGCTGTTTGTTCTTTCTGTTAGAAAATTTGTTAGAATTTTTCTTATTTTATTATATACAACAAAAATCTTAAACAACAACACTAAAAAGACAATAGTGTTGTCGTAGACTAAAAAAGGTGTTGTTTTAAATAAAAGTGTTGTCTTTTAGTAGAAAAAAAATGCTAAAAGACAACAGTTCTACACTAGTGTTGTTGTTAACGTGTTGTCTATTATCGAAAAGACAACAGTTGCTAAAAAATATGCTAAAAGACAACAGTTTTATACTAGTGTTGTTGTTTACTAGTTGTCTAATATCGAAAAGACAACAATTTACACTACTGTTGTTGTTTACGTGTTGTCTATTATAAAAAAGACAACAATTTTACACTAGTGTTGTTGTTTACGTGTTGTGTATTATCGAAAGAAAAAAGTTTTACACTACTGTTATTGTTTACGTGTTGTCTATTATAGAAAAAACAATAGTTTTACTCTACTGTTGTTGTTTACGTGATGTCTATCTTTGAAAAGACAACAATTTAATTTATGTGTTATTGATCTATTTTTATTTTTTTTTAATTTTAGCGATTCTTATTAAATTGATAAAAATACTCTTTAATATTTTTAAGAGTTAAACGATACATTGAACACATTTAATAGTTTTCCCTATATTGTATTATACTTACTTTTTATTTTTGCAAAAATATTAACTAAATTGAGGATATGAGATAATTAAATATAAAATTGAACATCATTAGAGAGTAGGAGATTTTGTCAATATTATTAGCTACTACAATAATAATTGTGCGTTGTGATGATGGGTTTGAAATAACTTTGAAACGTATGGGTACGTGAATTTTAAATTAACAACTCAGAGAAATTAAATATATTAAAATGATTATTCAAAGAAATACATGAAGTGTTAAAAATACACCTTGATTTTTAGACTAATTATAAAATATGAAATGACAAAACAAATATGTATTAATTTATTTGAGTTAGATTGAAGATACATAAATAATTATAATATTAAATTATATAAAAAATATAATTTGTGTATGTAGCTTAAATGGTAGAGCATTTGCGTGACATGCGAGAGATACAAGGATCAATACTTTTTAACCGTTGTTGTTTAACCGCTATAAAAAAATGAAAGTAGGTGCAAAACATCTGAAAAAGCACCACCTACCCGCCTAGTGCAACAGTCAACAAAGACCAACAAAGACATCTGATTGGATATCTTCCAATTTATCTCTAACGGGTATTTATTTCAAACCTTCTATCTCACGACTATAAATACTGGAGATTTCAACAAAAGAAGGTGACAAACTCTCAACAAAGTTACGAATTTATAAGCTACCGAATTCAAGCAAGCTTAAAAAGCTAAAGTTCCAACATAAAATTTGAGGATATTAAACTTTTCCATGTGTCACATTAGTGAACACGAGACTCATAACCTTAGTGTGCTTGAGTTATTTCTTGGTAGTCTTTTTCTCCAAGAAGGACTGCAACAATCAAGTACGTCTTGTACTCTGACTCTCACGGGCAATCTTCCGCCAAGGAGAAAGTTCAAGTGAGAACTATAAACACCCTATTCCTGTGACGAGGAGGCTGACTGGTGCTCCCACACTCTGAAGAGCTGCGAAGCGAAGAACCAAGCAAGGACCAGACGAGTGCGCTTGTGGACGGAACGACGAGGCATTCTTCAGCAAGCAATAGATCATAGGAGCACCTGTAAAAATCTAAGCTTAGTGGATTTCCAGACTTAGGTTTGAAGAGTGGACGTAGGACATTTTGGTCCGAACCACTATATATCATTTGTCATTTATTGCTTTCCTTTACTGCCATTTTACTTTCATTTAAAACTCAACACTTAACTGTTGCAGTATGCTTCGAATACTGACCTAAAGCATACTTGACCCTAATTACCTGATCTAAAGATTTGACAAACCAAGCTGACACATCACCATCTACTTGGGTAAGTGCAAGTATACCTACTTAATCGAATCAATTTTTTATGTGCACATTAAGTATACTCTGATAAACCGGGATCAACAAGTGGTATAAGAGTTGTCAGTCCTTCCAGGCTGGTCATTTTGAGTTGTTAGGACTGGTATCTTTTCCTTGCCCAATTGTTTTTCTTGTCTTATCTCATAAGCTCAGGTATATTGGATTTATGATGAATATACTGAAGTTGTCGTTGTATAATTCGGAGAAGTACGAGACATGGAAGAAGAGGTCTTCCATCCAATTGAAGAGCATTCATCCAAAAATGATTGAGGTGTTGGAAAGTGGACCAATAAAGATTACCAAGGTTCTTCCACCACTTGGCAGTGAAGGCACAAGGACTGTCGAAAAATCGTACGACGAGTGGACTCTAGAAGATAAGAAAAGGAACCAACTTGATTCCGTAGCTCTAGAGGATATACTATCTTCCTTGCCAGATGCTTTGGTGGAGGAAGTTATGCAGTTCAACAGCGTTAAAGAAGTATGAGACTACCTCGATACACTCTGCCATGAGACTGATCAAATGAAGCGCAATAAATTGCAAGTGAGTATCGAAAAGTATGAGTCATTCCAGATGCTACCTGCAGAGACAATAAAGGCAATGGAGAAAAGTTTAAAGACCATCGTCAGTGAGCAAAGCATTGGATAGGACATCCAAAATGAGAAGATCTTATCCAAAATGCCAAAGGAAGACTGGTTCGTCAAAACAACCGCGCTGAAGGAGAAGAATATATCGAAATTAATGACCAAGGAATTGTTCGCCTAGCTCCAAGCCCATGAATGGGACATCCAGATGTTGAACAAGAATGAGGCTATCCGAGCAGCCAACTCGCCAAGCCACCAAGCTGAGGATGCTGCTTGTTTTGTAAAAAGGGATGCCAAGTGGAAACCTAAGAAACCCTTCCGTACTGACCGACCAGCTGTTCAGCCTAGCTCACAATAAACATAGGTTCCTACTATATCAGGATCCCAATATAAGGAAGGAGAAAGCTCAATCGTCGAGCTTGAAGAGCAAATGAGGAGGCTTTCCAAACTCATCTGTTGGGAAATTATTCCTAAACCTCCCTTAGGATCATATTTTAAAAGGTTTTGTTGGATCAAACCTTAGTAGTTGGTCGATCAATTGCTGAATTCTAGCATAGTTCTAGCAACTCTCTTGTAATGTCTTGTATAGGCTAAGTATTGAGTTGTAATAGATTAGATTGCTAGCAGATGAAGAAAATTGCTAAAGGAGTTAGCAGTCAAGTGCAAAGAAGGAGATTGCTAAGGCGTTAGCAATCGTATGCTAAAGGAAGAGACTGCTAGGAGTCCCTACTCAGCAGTCGGAAGCAAGAAGGATAGCAGAATGCTAAGAGAATTAGCATTTGCTAATAAGTCAAGTGGTAGCAGAATGCTGAGGAGTTAGCATTCGCTAGCACTTAGCAGATTGCTAGAGGATATAGCTATCCAATGTCAAAGGTCTCAAATGCTAAATATGAGCAACTGCTGAGGAGTCAGTAATCCGATACAAGCGAGAGCAGATTGCTAGAAGGGCCTAGCAATCAAAAGGCTTAGCAGATCGTTCCGAGAATGCTTAGCAAGGCAAGATAGCTAACAAACGACTGCTATACTACCGATATGACAAACGTACATGCAAAGGACAAAGACTTTCCCGAAGTAAGTTAGAAAGTACTGTATGACGTCGGAAAGGACGGATAAAGTCTACCCACTCTTGGACGAAGGAACCGTTGTGTCTAACGGGTATGGAGATTCAAAGTTTGAATCTCCAGGTATAAAAAACAAGTCCAAAAGCGAGAGAAGACTACTGCTTCAATCACTGCCGACACTCGCTAACATCCTAAGTAAGAGATTCCTTTGACAAAGCAAACCAAGTGATAAAGTAGTCAGTTGAGAGCACGAGATAAAGTGTATTCAAAGCTCTCAACAACCAGGAGTGTCCTCCATTGAATATCTGACACTGCCTTCAAGAGATTCCTTGTCTTCAGTCGAGAATCAAATCATTGGGATACCTTCCATACCAGGAAGCATTCAACAGTCACATCTCTGAAAAGGGATTGACTCCGTCGGGCGTTTGCCAAAACCATGAAGTTTGGAAGGAACTATAAAGCTTCTACCCTAGCAGCGAAGGACAAGTTTTGCGAAGGTGCCGCCCTTGACTTGGCCGTAGCTATGGACTGAAAAGAACGAAGTAACGGAGGATAGTTTTGTAGTGGCCGGGTCGAAAGTTCACCGCCTGCTACAAGTGAAGGTGAATCCTTGTATTTCGTATACTTTCTTAGTGAAATTCTTAGCGTTTTGGCTAACGAGTGGACGTAGATCTATTTGATTGAACCACTATAAATATCGTGTCTCTTTACTGTTTTATTGATTTACTATTTCTCGTGTTTGTTTTGAAACCTAGCAACCAAGTTGCTAGAGTATAACTTGAAGAAACCCTGATTCTACCTTGAGCTAAAATTACCTTTATAAGAACAACTTAAGTGCAAGTGAACGTTAATATTCCGCTGCATTTCGTGTGTGAGTTGGTTTGTTATTCACCACGACGACTCTGATCTAGGGACCAACAAGTGGTATCAGAGCAGGAGGTTGAAAGACCGACTACTTCTGAGCCGCTTTAAGACCAGATCTAGATTTTCCTTGCATTGTTATCTTGTTGTTTTGTTTGTCTAGCTCAGGTTCCAAGTTTGCCAAGATGAATCATACCTTGCCAATGTATACCAAGGAGAAGTTCAAGTCATGGCAGAAGCTTGCCATTATACAACTTCAAAGCATTCATCCAGAGATGGCGGATGTTCTTGAGAAAGGTCCTATTAAGATTATGAAAGCTAACACTTTTGTAGGACCAGCTGCTGATGGAGAACAACCGAGACCTCAAATGATCCCAAAGCCATTCGAGGAGTATACGATAGAGGATAAAAAGCGAGCTCAGCTGGAGCACTTAGCAAAAAAGCTTATCCTTGATTCTTTGCCTCCGTTGATGGCAAATAAGGCCTCGGACTTTGATACAGCCAAGCAAATGTGGGACTATGTCTGTGAATCCTCCCAGGAAACCGACCAAATGAAGCGCAACAAACTCCAGGTAGCTGTTGATAAATATGAATCCTTCTCTATGCTTGCAGGGGAATCTATTCAAGCTATGGAAGAGAGATTCAACACTATTGTTGGAGAGCTTCGCAACCTGGGAAAGACATACGATAATGGAGAGATGAATAATGAGATCATCTCAAAGCTCTATCCAAGAGAGGATTGGTTCGTGAAGATGACGAGCATGAGCGAGAAGGACCATAGCCAAATGTCCACATCTGAGGTATTTGCTCAACTCAAAACTCATTAATTTATTATACAGCAATCAAAGAAGAACGAAGCTGCTGCTGCAAAAACTTCATCATCAAATGCTGTACCCCCGGAGGATCTAGCATTCGTTGTGAAAAGAGATGTTGGAAAATTAAAGACAAAGAAGCCCTTCCGTCCAGATGAGAGATCTGCTCCTGCTTCTCCAGCAAAGGAAGTAGTTCCACCATCCAGCACGCAGCCTGAAGATCTAAAGATTAGTGAGCTCGAAGAGCAAATGCGAAAGCTTCAGAAGCTAATGCTGGAAGCTAAGGCGGAGAAAGAAGCCAAGGAAGCTAAGCTTTCATCATCATCCACCCGCTCAGCAGAGCGAAAGCCCAGGACATGCTTCGAGTGTAACTCGCCAGACCATCTTAAGCATGAATGTCCTAAGGTTAGCAAAGAGGAGAGGGAGCGCCTCAAGGAAAGATTTGAAAGAAGAGCTGTCAAAGCTGTGACCAGAGCTCTGCTAACAAGGACCGATGTGCTTGACATCCCTGATAATGATGAGTATTATTATTCCTCTGAGGAAGATGATGAAGAAGCCATGCTGGTTTTGATGGCCAATATTGTTGAAAATCGATTTGCTGATGCTGATGCTGAGCAGAGTGCTGAATCCGCTCTAGCAGTCTATGCGCATGAGGTACAATCTACTAGCATTTCTAGTTTAGCAATCATGCATGAATCGGAAGAATCCTTTCTAGATTCTGAGGATGATTATCTCACGAAGCTTTCGATTGAATTCTCAAAGATGTACGAGATAAAGAATGCTATCATTGGAGAGAATACCTCACTAAAATTAAAAATTGCATCTTTGACCGAGGAAGTCGAGAGACTAAGGTCTGAAAGTGAAGAATTTTTGAAACTTAAAGCCGATTTCTCCAAGTTTTCTAAAAATTTTCAAAATCTTGAAAAGGAGAATCTCGCTTTAAAGAGCAAACCTAAAGAGAATTGCATTTGTACTTACACATCCAGCAAGGCAGTTCTAAATGCCATTGTTAGCCAACAGAGACATCATAAGGATCAATCTTGAATAGGGCTTCGATGTGATGAAAAAGCAAAGTCTTCTAAGCAGAAAAAGATTACATTCGTTTCTACTGGAAAGATTAATGCTGAAAAAGGAAAGGAAAAGACGACTGTTGAATCTTCGAATGCTAAGCTACATGCTAAGCAGAGGGATTGGCCCAAGCAGAATGCATCTGTCGGACCTCAGCAGAGGTACCAGAGATCGCATGCTAAGCAGGCGTCTTCTGGACCTCAGCAGAGGACACAACAAGCCTATGCTAAGCAGTTTGCTAAGCGGCCACCCCCAGCAGTGTCAAGAAAGAATGCTGAGCATTTTGTTCCCAATGCTAGGAAAGCAAATCCTTCGTTCCATAAGGGCAAGCAGGTTCAATACCATGCTGTAAGACCATCGTACCAGCAGTACACATCACATAGGAGGAACACCTATGTGAAGCCTGAGTCCACTCAATTTCCATTTCAAAGGATAAGGAAGGCTAAGCACACTACTCCACCTAGATCTAATTATGCAAAACATGCTTACCCAAAGGTCGAGAAGGTTGCGAAGGTTGAAGCAAAGACGAAAGTCTTAAAAATCACCAAGATGTGGGTTCCAAAAGGAACCATGACCCATGCTAATCCTGCAGGACCCGATGCTAAGTGGGTACCTAAATCAAATTGTTAATTGTTTTGCAGGGACAGGATCCGAGTGCTAAGACATCAAGTATGTCAAATGAGGGGATCCTTGATAGCGGCTGTTCAGCGCACATGACGGGGGATGAAGAGTTGTTCTCAGATATTCAAAGAGTTTATGGCCCCACAGTCATGTTTGGTGACAACAGCAAAGGCAGAGTGGTTGGGAGAGGATGTATAGAGCGAAATGGACTAAGGATTATCAATGTTGCGCTCGTCTCCAATCTCAAACACAACCTGCTAAGTATTAGCCAGCTATGCGAAAATGGGTGCACCGTTTCTTTCCTTAATACTGGTTGCTCTATTGCTGACAATGCTACAGGTGAAATCAAGCTTAGAGGCATCCACAAGGGTGGCCAATATATATTTGATTGGCAAAGTGGCCAGCAACATTCTTGTTTTATAGCATTGAACAGGGAGGAAACCAATTGGCTATGGCATAAGAGGTTGACCCACCTAAATTTCAAGACCATCAACCACCTAGCCAAACACAAGCTTGTTGAGGGATTGCCTGCTGAGACTTTCCAAAAGGAAGGTGTGTGCAAAGCTTGCCAGCAAGGGAAGCAGACCAAGGCATCCTTCAGATCAAATCCGGAAAAGGCCACTTCAGAGAAAATCCTAGAGCTCTTGCACATGGATTTATTTGGCCCAGTCACTCCACCCACTGTAAATAAAAAGGTTTATACTCTTATGGTTGTTGATGACTTTTCCAGGTATACATGGGTTCGCTTGTTGAGAACCAAAGACGAAGTCAAGCTCATCCTTCCAGAGCTAATCCTTAAGGAGCAAAATAGCAAAGAGGTCACGGTGAAAAGGATCAGATCAGATAATGGAACCGAATTTTGCAATGGAATCTTGATGGATTTTTACACAGAAGCCGGTATTGGTCATGAGAAATCCACTGCTAGGACTCCCCAGCAGAACGGTCTAGCAGAGAGAAGGAACCGAACATTGAAAGAAACAGTGTGGTCCATGCTTGCCGACTCTGGATTGAGTGGAAAATATTGGGCAGAAGTCGTAATGACTGCGTGCTACACTCAGAATAGGAGCGCAATCACTGGCAGATTCAATAAGACTCCTTATGAAGTGTACAATGGTCGTAAGCCTTCTATTACTCATCTTCGTGCTTTCGGTTCGACATGTTATATTCATAACAATGGGAAGTCAATGCTTAACACTTTTTCGCCTAAGTCTGATGAAGGAGTGTTCCTTGGATATGAACATCCTTCTCACAAGGCTATCGAGTGTTAAACAGGACAACCGGAGTTGTGGAAATAACATGCAATGTTATTTTTGATGAGTCTATCTTAGTGCGCAGAGTTATAAGAGAGATAAAGGATAACAGTCATGAGACTAATGATGTCCATGGTCAATCGATCTTGAAATCTTTCGAAAATATGAGTATTGACCCGACTAAGTCTATGAGTGATTGTAATCCAATCCAGACGCACTCAGCAGGTGACCAGACTGCTGACCAGGCCGATGATGCTAATGATCATGCTGAGGCCACCCCACCAATTTATCTTAATGATAACTTGGAGATTATGGGATCGCTTGATGAAGACGATGAGGAGATCCCAGATCTAGCAAGAGATGCTGAAGACGGTGTAGGCGCTGCTGAAGAGGCTGCTAAAGCCATTGCTTAGCCTTTGGATATCGTAGCAGAGCATTTGGATGCTGAAGTTTAAGCTGCTGAGATTCCCACAGCTGGAGTAGCAGATGCTGAGATACCTGTTGTTGTGGAACAGGATGCTGAGACTCAGAATGCTGAGCACTAGACGGTTGCTGAGGAGAATGTTGTAGCAAACAACAATCCAGCAGGCGATGCAGATGCTGAAGTTCTAGCACCCATAAGACCGCGATGGTTATGAGATCATCCTTTTGATGCTATCATTGATGATGTCAATGATCCAGTGAGAACGAGACAAGGCAATGCGATGTTGGCATGCTATATATCTCACAAAGAGCCAACCAAGGTCGAAGATGCTCTACAATGTCCAGACTGGGTGAATGCTATACAGGAGGAGCTAGCAGAGTTCACGCGCAATCACGTTTGGGATTTAGTAGATAGACCAGAGCATCAAAGTGTTATTGGAACCAAGTGGATTTTCAAGAACAAGAAAGATGAATTAGGAAATGTCGTCCGAAACAAAGTGTGTCTAGTAGCAAAGGGCTATAGACAATGCGAAGGAATAAATTATGATGAGACGTTTGCTCCGATAGCCCGGTTGGAAGAAATACGGTTGTTCCTTGCATATGCGGTGCATCATGAGTTCTCTGTGATGCAGATGGACGTGAAGAGTGCCTTTTTTTAATGGTGAGATCAAGGAGGAAGTCTATGTTTAGCAACCACCATGCTTCGAGCAAGGAAATCAAGTTTACAGGCTAAGGAAAGCCTTACATGGTTTGAAGCAGGAACCGATTGCGTGGTATGGAACATTGTCAAAGTTCTTGCTAGACAATGGATTAAAAAAGGGAAAGATAGACTAGACTCTCTTTCGAATAAAAGATGAGGGAAGCATCTTGCTTGTGCAGATATATGTCTATGACATTATCTTCGAATCTAAGAATCAAAGCTTGTGTGACAAGTTTTCAGAGCTTATGCGAAGCAATATCCAGATGAGTATGATGGGAAAGATGTCATACTTTCTTGGATTACAAGTCCAGTAGTCAAGCGAGGGGATATTTATTCATCAGAGGAAATACACTTGCGACCTGATTGCTAAGTATTGTCCGGAGAAGACGAAGAGTCTAAGGATTCCAATAAGCACGACCTGTCCTATGCCATGCCCTTGTTCTTGCACTGAGCTATGCCCCCTTTCCCCTTCTCTTTGTCAAAAGCCCTTTTTCTGCAGATCAAAGAAGAAAAATCAGATAAAAGAGATTGTCGATCAATATTCTGTATAGCCGCACTTGAAAAGGAAGGAGATGATGTGAATCATACTCACTATCGAGGTATTATCGGTTCACTGCTATATCTCACAGCTAGCAGACCAGATATATCGTATGTTGTTGGTTTATGCGCGAGATATCAAGCAAACCCTAAAAAGTCGCACCTGGACACTGCTAAGAGGATTGTACGATATCTCAAATGCACCGAGGGTCTAGGAATTTGGTATCCAAGGTCAGATGGTCTAGCATTGAGTGGTTATTCAGACTCAGACTTTGGAGAGTGCAAGATTGATCGAAAGAGCACCAGCGGGACATGCCAATTCCTTGGACATAAGCTAAATAGTTGGTTTAGCAAGAAGTAGCACTCTGTGGCTACATCTACAACCAAAGCAGAATATGTAGCAGCCGCAAGTGCTATGGATTTAGCAGCAACTTCAAGATTATGATATTTCTCTTGAGTGTGTGCCGATCTACCGCGACAATAATAGTGCTATGTGCATAACGAAGAACCCAGTTCATCATTCGAGGACGAAGCATATTGATATCCGACATCACTTTATCAGAGATCATCAAGAGATGAAGGATATTGACGTCCAATATATATGCACAGAAGAACAGCTTGCTGACATCTTCACTAAACCGCTAGCAGAGACCAGATTCAAAGAATCGTGTATCAAATTAGGCCTTATGGAAATAGACGATGCAGTGGATGAATGAGTTCTTAATTCTCATTCTTTCTGGATTTGTCGGATTTCTGGAGACGAAGGAGAGAAACATATCCAAGCTTACGTTTGTGATTTGCTGAATCTTATTGCTGAAGTAAGCCTGCTAAGCAGAGAGCAGAGGAATGCTGAGTCCAAGCTCTCAACATTTGATGTCTTGTTATAATATTCGGGGAGATTATTGAAGATTACTAGAGGCTTTGACTGCTGAGTCCGAGCTCTTAGCAGACTATATTCGTATGCTAGGATTGAGTGCTGAGTCCAAGCTCTCAGTAGGCTCATATGCATGCTAAGGATTTCCTACGCTGGCAGACTACTGAGTGCCTGCTCGTAGCAGTCTTCGGCCTGCTAAGGAAAGTCAAATGCGGGATGATTTTGAATTTCAAATGGGACGTGCATTTATTGCATGCAGACGACGGCGATGAACCAGGGCTCAACACGTCAACAGTACTCGAGTTCGTAGGGGCGTGGGTCTCCATTCAAAGCATCTCCACGAAGCCTAGCCATTGATTGAAAATAAAGTGACTCATCCACAGCAGTCGATTCATATCCCGTAAGGTATAAACATTTCACTTACTCAAATTAAATCACTTTACACAAATTCAAATCCCTAAGCCATCAAACCTTCAAGCTCTCTCAAGAATTCCAAACACTCTTCAATTTCTTCAAAACTCTTTCAAACTCCTTCAAGATGTCTGAATCCCCCGCACACTCCGAAGTGTCCGTTTCCTCTACGAAAAACTCCTCGAGGATGTTCCAAGATCCTCTAGCCAGAACACCGCTCCATGAACGACATCTACCCGACTTCACTGGGGTTGTCAAGAAAGAAGACGTGGAAGATAACATCCCCTACAGTCAGTTGGTGACCCTAGCTAAGAATAAGGAACAGTCCGGACTATCCAATAATCAGAGGCGCACGACGTAGATTATGAAGGACCAAATTCTGTACACCCCTCTCGCTGCCGAACAGTTTCCAGAATGGCTGATGGAAGCCCTATCCAAGGCAGGCGTTATTCAATACATGTCAGCAGAACCAATGTGGTTCCATCCACACATGGTTTTCGAGTTCTATGCGCGTGCTGTGGTAGATGAGGCTACCCAGAAGTCCTTCAAGACGTTGGTCTTTGGAATGATTTTGGAAGTAAGTGCTGATATTCTTGCTGCTAAGTTTAATCTTCCAAACAAAGGCGAGCGTATTGCTACGTATAAGTTGAATGATTTAGATGAAATGGAGAAGAGATGGAAAGCATGGAAGAAACCAGAGTTGGTGAAGGATCAGAAGGGAAAGCCTATTACCTTCAAGGTGGCTATGCCGATCAACCAATTCAGAGAGGAATATAAGCTCCTTGCTGAGCTCGTCATCAAGATGTTCCAGTGTGATGCTGGTTCATACTCCCAGATGTCTGCACACAAGTATGCTGTGATGATGGCCCTGGTGGACAAGATTAAAGGGAACTGGGCCGAGTTCTTTTTTGGGCGGTGGCTGGAGCACGCAAAAAAGAACGTGACACTCAAGAAGGATGGTACTTTTTCTTCCAACGTGAACTTCGGACTGAAAATCAGTAAGTTCATAGAAATGTTCTTCCGATGGATTTCATTCCCCAGACGAGGAAGGCAACAACTCATCCCGACCCTAGACGTCCAAAAATCTTGAAGGGCAAGTCCAATGTTGATAAGAAGATTCCCACATCTCTACAGCACCCTCACCTTGCAGAGCTAGCACTCCAGCAGTTGGAGCTCGCCATTGCTATGACTCCGGAGGAGATAGTGGCGGCTAGGAAAGAAGCAAAGACAAATAAATGCTTTGAGGAACTTGAAGATATTGAAACACTCGAGCTAGGAGGAGATATCCCTGTTCCTACTACTCAACAGGATCCGCTCGCTGCTACCGTCCCAAAGAGGCCGCGTATGGAGATCACTACACCGGAGAAGAGGAGGACTAGGAGACAGATTCAGAACGTCCCCACTCCTGCTGAGCCTGAGAAAGAAGATAAAAAGAAGAGGACCAGGTGGAGGTTGGTGAAGCTATCGGAGAAAGAGCCTGCTAAGGACGCTGAGCAGGAGCAGGAGCCAGAAAAGGATGAACCCCTTTCCTCTAAACCTCTGGAGGAGCGCCTTCGAATCATAAGGGAGAGGAAGAGAAAGAGGGCTGCTGATAGGAAAGCTAAAGATCTGAAATCCTTTAAAAAGATGATGCACGATCTCACCTTTGAGGCTCGTGACCAAAAATTCGAGCAGGTGAAGAAAATTGCCGATGAGCGTGCTGCTGCAAAGAAGGCTGCTCAATTGTTGGAGCAGGCAGCATGGGAGGCATCCCATCTAGCAGTAGATGCCGAGAAGAAGAAGAAGAGAAAAACAAAGAAAGGTGGAAGGATCAATGTCACCATTCTTAAAGTTGATGCTAGTGGAGCCATAGTGCCAGAAGAGGAAGCAATGTCCGACAAAGAGCTAGATCAACTCCTACAGTCCGAAGCTTTTAATGTGCCTGAGCAAACCAAAGGGAAAAGTGTTCAATTTCGTGAACCGAATGAAGAGCCAAGCAGCAGTAGCTCTGATGAGGAGATGCCGCCCAGAGATAAGGAAGCTGGTCCATCCGAGGCAGGACAGCAGGCTGAGGATGAGGCTGAGACTGCTGAGAAACAACACGTTGAGCAGACTGCTAACGTTGTTAAAAGTCAGGATGCTGAGCAAGTTGCTAGCACTTCAGGTAGGGATGAAAATGCTCGTGCTGAGGAAGGGACTCGCGGTGATGAGGGAAGTGCTGAGATCCCACACGATGAGTCAAAGCAGACTCCCGAGCAGGATCCAGGATTTCTTAATACGTGCTTCTCTGAATTAGATTCAGATGGCAAATTGGCGGATGTCTTTGATGCCAAGCACTTAAGGAAGATCACCACCACATTCAATGAGACTCTCCGAGTTCTATTCAAAAGCCTCCCAGGTCCAAGATTCAAACTCAGGAGAGTGGCGCAGATGTGTGCACCTATCAATCCAGCAGAGGAGGTAAATTTCGATTACTTTCCTATGGTTTTGGAAATAAAAGAGTTTGTGTTGGCTGAAATTGAAAGAGATATTGCTAACGTCTTCTATACTGAGCTCGATGAGACCACGCCTGAAGGGAAGATATTGGTTGATGACTTTAGGCATTGGAGAAGGTTTGATTATATGGTGTACCAGCTCAGCTTCGAGGAGAGAATGCTGGTGATCACATTCAGAGGCTTCAATTTTTGGAGAACAGAGAAAGCTTGGGCCAACGATTGGATTGACCAGGTGGCTGGGTCAAAACAATTTACAGACAAGCAAGTATTTGCTCGTCTGCAAGCAATCAGGGCCCACAGGCTATTTTCTAAGTCGACATCCTTGCCGAAATCTACATATGCTCCTGATGGGTATTCCGATACCATGACTGAGTTATCTAAGCGCCAGGCCCGAGCAGCACCAGAATACAGGAGAAGGCAGGCCGAATATGAGAAAGTTAAGAAGGAAAGGCTTCTCGCCCGAATGGCTGCCAAGGTTGCTGAACAGGAAGCTGCTGAACTGGACGCCAGAGATAAGAGAATTGCTGTATTTCTGGAGCTTGACGGTCTTGATATTGTGCAAAATGAGAAGGAGAAAGCTGCTGAGACAACTGCGATATTGGACGGAGCCCAGAGGGTAATAGATGAAAAGAGTCTGTATTCCGAGGCTCTAGAAGAGATGTCAGAAGCTCAGGAGGCTGAAACTGCTCAGATCTTAGAGGCTGCTCAGAGGATAATCGATGAGGAGGCTTGCTATTTGGTTGCTCAAGAAGAGATAGCTCAAGCCAAGAGTGCTACGATGTTCTTAATTGCTGAAGAAGCCCTTTGTTTTGCTGCTCAAGGACAAATCATTCTAGCCATGGGAGCAGCCCAATGCCTTGTCGACGAAGAAGCTATCTACTTGGCTGCTCATGGTGGAGCAGATGTTGTGATGGAAGAAGTTCACTCTGCTGGAAGTCAAGAACTTACCATAGCCACTACATCTTCCTTTCTTGCTACTCCTGTAAGTTCTGTACACTCCGCTGAGTTCAATTCCTTCATTAATGCTACTGTCCAAAATGCAATCCAAAATGCCTTATCTACTGTGATTCCTACGGCCGTTCATGATCAAGTGGCCAAGGAAGTTGCTGAAGTGAGAAGAGAGGTGGATGAGGTGCGAAGTGCAGTCTCTGAAGTTAGGAGTGACGTAGCAGTTGTGAAGTTAAATGTCTCGGAGGTTCAGAAAGATGTGGAAGTGACTCGAGATGAAATAGCTGAAGCAAAGCAGCAGTTCAAATCAGATTTCCAATCCTTCTCTTCAACATTTTTTGCGGCGATCAAAGAGGGGGAAGAAAGGAGGCTTGCTGAAACTGCCCAGCTGAAGAAGAAAGAAGAAACGCTGGCTGCTAAGGAAGAGCAGCGCAGGCTAGCAGTGGAGGAATTGAAAAAGAAAGAGGAGGAGCTGAAGTTTCAGAGGCTAGAAATGGAGAACGATAGGCTTGCTAAGAAGCTTGAGAGAGAAGCTGCTGAAAGGGAAGCGAGCAAGGCTTATCTGGAAAAATTCGAGCATATGGCTCTTGGGAAGTTTGATGAAATTGAGAAGAAGAAGACTGCCCCAGATGCTTAAAGTCTCTGAATCATTTCTTTTTGGTTTCAATTTCATTGTACTTGTAAAATTCGAAATCATTAATGAAATTGAATCAGATTTAGACAATCACTCATTGTCCAGTTCTAAATTTTTTTTTGTTGCATGCTTTTAGTTGATATACACCTTGAGTGTATTCAACATGCTTGCTGAGTGATTGGTTGAGTAAAATGCCAGCTGATCATTTGAGTGCTAGATTCTAGCACATTGCTAAGTAGCATTTTTACTTATGTTTTAATCGAGAAATATTCCCAGCACTTGTTGAGGGGGAATTTTTAAAACCAATCATGCTAGAACTATGATGGATAAACTCTGAGTTAGACTGCTAGATTAGCATAGCTCTGTACTTAGAAAAACTCTTGTAAACTCAGACATTTTTCCTCTTAGATTCAGCAAGTGATGGTAAGCTTTGATCGCACCAAAAAGGGGGAAATTGTTGGGTAATTATTCCTAAATCTCCCTTAGGATCATATTGTAAAAGGTTTTGTTGGATCAAACCTTAGTAGTTGGTCGATCAATTGCTGAATTCTAGCATAGTCTAGCAACTCTCTTGTAATGTCTTGTATAGGCTAAGTATTGAGTTGTAATTGATTAGATTGCTAGCAGATGAAGAAAATTGCTAAAGGAGTTAGCAGTCAAGTGCAAAGAAGGAGATTGCTAAGGCATTAGCAATTGTATGCTAAAGGAAGAGACTGCTAGGAGTCCCTACTCAGCAGTCGGAACCAAGAAGGATAGCAGAATGCTAAGAGAATTAGCATTTGCTAATAAGTCAAGTGGTAGCAGAATGCTGAGGAGTTAGCATTCGCGAGCACTAAGCAGATTGCTAGAGGATATAGCAATCCGATGTCAAAGGCCTCAAATGCTAAATATGAGCAACTGCTGAGGAGTCAGCAGTCCGATACAAGCGAGAGCAGATTGCTAGAAGGGCCTAGCAATCAAAAGGCTTAGCAGATTGTTCCGAGAATGCTTAGCAAGGCAAGATAGCTAACAAACGACTGCTATACTACCGTTCTGAGAAACATACATGCAAAGGACAAAGACTTTCCCGAAGTAGGTTGGAAAGTACTATACGACGCCGGAAAGGATAGATAAAGTCTACCTACTCTTGGACGAAGGAAACGTTGTGTCTAACGAGTATGGAGATTCAAAGTTTGAATCTCCAGGTATAAAAGACAAGTCCAAAAGCGAGAGAAGACTACTGCTTCAATCACTGCCGACACTCACTAACATCCTAAGTAAGAGATTCCTTTGACAAAGCGCACCAAGTGATAAAGTAGTCAGTTTAGAGCACGAGATAAAGTGTATTCAAAGCTCTCAACAACCAGGAGTGTCCCCCATTGAATATCTGACACTGCCTTCAAGAGATTCCTTGACTTCGGTCGAGATCATTGGGATACCTTCCATACCAAGAAGCATCCAGCAGTCACATCTCTGAAAAGGGATTGACTCCGACGGGCGTTTGCCAAAACCAGGAAGTTTGGAAGGAACTATAAAGCTTCCACCCTAGCAGCGAAGGACAAGTTTTACGAAGGTGCTGCCGTTGACTTGGCCGTAGCTGTGGACTGGAAAGAATGAAGTAACGGAGGATAGTTTTGTAGTGGCCGGGTCAAAAGTTCACTGCCTGCTACAAGTGAAAGCTAATCCTTTTATTTCGTATACTTTCTTAGTGAAATTCTTAGCGTTTCGGCTAAGGAGTGGACGTAGATCTATTTGATCGAACCACTATAAATATCGTGTCTCTTTACTATTTTATTGATTTACTGTTTCTTGTGTTTTTTTTGAAACCTAGTGATATGTGTTTAAAATGACCTATTTTTCGATGTGTGAGCGTGCATGTTTGTAGCCATTTTACCCTCATATCATATGCTTTCATTATTCTTTTGTCTTGTTTTCGTGTTTCCATGTTTGAAATGATGTAGGATATATTTTGAGCATAATATAACGTATTTTGGGATGTTCTGGAGGAAAATCATCCAAGTATGATGTTCGAGGAGGCTATGTTCGCCCGAGCGGAGCTTAAGGAGGAGTTTCGGGAGCTTGGAGGAGTCGCCCGGCCGAGCAGGGTGCAAGCTCGGCCGAGCTGCCCAACAGAGAGCAGGCTCGGTCGATCATGGTGCAGGCTCGGCTGAGCCAAGGAACAGAGACCTCGCTCGGTCGAGCGAGGCAGGCTCGGCCGAGCCTGGTGGGCTTTTTTTTTTCATTTCCCACGGATTCTCTGGAGGCTTGGGCGAGTCAACTTTGGCTCGGGCGATCCGAGGCCCTGCTAGCTTGTCTATAAAAGGGGGAAAATCAATTAAATGAAGGAATTTTGCCCAATTGAAGAATAACCGTCACTAACTTCCATCTAGATTAATCTCTACACTTCTTTCCCTACTTGAATCAAGGAGAACCAAGGATCATTCCATCAACTTGGTGACATTTGAAGAGGGAGATTAGGTGGATTGGATTCAACGAAGGCAATCATAGAAGATCAATTTTGACCTTGAAGCTTTGTAATGTCAATTCTTATCTTTCCACTTGTATTGCTTCTAATTCAAGGTATGAGTAGCTAAATTTCTAAGTGAGTGTTGTAATATGGATATTGAGATGGATTGAACCTTCTATGCTTGTTCACTTTTCTATGAAGTCTTGATTTGCACTTGAGCTTGTTCATACCTATTAGATGTAGGTAATAGCCAATCTATAGGTAGTTGATGTGACCGTTGCAACCAATACGCAGACGGAAACGTCGTGATAAGTGCATAATCATATAGTTTTAGTTCTAATCCATGTGCGAAGCTAGGATTATAGGGCAATAATCGACGGTCGGTTGGGAGTGAGTTAGGGATAGATAACATAGCTGTTTGAGTTTTCTAATTTCATCAACAGACAATTCACCGGTACAAAGGGGATTGACTAGGTTAGTGTCGGTTGCTCAACTTCATAGGAATTAAAATCGTTTACATGATAGCTTGGTTTAATTTGACTCAATTGAAGTTTACAAACACTCACTTCATTCTAAGATTGTTGGACTTGTTACTCTAATCTACCCAAACATTTGATAGAAGTAAGTGATTGGTGAATTTAGCAAATTGTTGAATGTTTGATTGAATGCATTTTGTAGTTTAGTTTGCAATTTATAGCTAGATAGATAAAGAAAACCAACGACAATTGAATTTCCTAGCTATTGATGCATCTTCTTACGAGTAAATAGTTTCCACGAGAGCGAATAAAAAAGATCTCGGATTAATAATTTGACGTGAAAATTGTGTGTCACTTTACACGACGGTCACGTTTTTGGCGCCGTTGCTGGGAATCTTTTAGTAGGTTTTGTGGAATTATTGAAAGTTAAAGTGTGGTATGCTAGGTGTTTGAGGAAATGCTTGTGTGAATATTCTTACTAACATTATTTTGTTGTTATTTGTGTTTGTTTGTTTTTGTTGGATTGTTTACTTGTAATTGGTTTTGTGGATTTTCCTAGGTAGTTTATGATCACTCGATCAAAGGCTAGAGAGCTTGAGGCAAGGAAACTACAAGAAAGAAGAGCACATATTCAAATTGATTTTGAGATGGCTAATCATGGGGAAGACACGGTTAGGATAGAAGAGTTGGAAAGGCAACTCGAGTTGATGAAAGCCATGATCAATGAGAGGAATGGTCCGAGGAGACCATTACAAAATCTTTTTCGACCTCAAGGCGAACCGTTAACAGGAGGTTTTCGGTTAGGAGTAAATGCTACGCAATTTGAGAAAAAGCCACAGTTGGTCCAAATGATGCAAAACAACCAATTTGGGGGGCACATAACCGAGGATCCAAATGTTCATATTTCTCAATTTTTGGAGATTACGAATACTATAAAGATCAACCAAGTGCCTCAAGATCAAATACGGCTGCAGTTATTCTCATTCTCTTTGAGAGATGGTGCTAGGAATTGGTTCGAAGGCTTGGACAAATCAAATATTGTCACTTGGGAAGAGTTGAGAGAGAAATTTCTATTCAAGTTTTTTCCACCAAGTTTGACTTTGAAGAGAAGGGCTGATATCACATCGTTTGGGCAAAGATACGATAAACCTCTATACGAGGCATGGGATAGGTTCCGTGAGCTTCTACGAAAATGCCCAAGACATGGACTTTCTCGGAGTCAACAGATTTGCCAATTCTACGGGGGATTAAACTATGAAATGAAAGTGATGTTAGATGCTTCATCGGGAGGAGCATTTCTTGATCTTGAAGAGGAAGAAGCTTGGATATGCTGGGGGAAATAGTTGGTATGCAAATCCAAACAACGCTCTTAATCCTCCATTACAAATTGAAGAGGGAAGTAGTAGCCAAGGATATGCTGGGGGAAATAGTTGGTATGCAAATCAAGAACAAAGAAGAAATCCTAATGAGGAATTGGACAAGAGATTTGAAAAGTATGATGGCATGTTTGCCGAAATCCAACTTCAAATTTCCTCGATTGCAAAACAACTATGTGGGAAGCACCAAGCTGGGAAGTTTCCGAGTAATAAGGAAATAATGCAAAAGAAGGGTTGTAATAGGGTACAAGGAGAAAATAGAATGGAGGAAAATTTGGAAGTAATGACTCCTAAGTTGGAGATGGTCGAGGTAAAAGGAGATTTGGAAGAAGAAGTTGATGAAGGGAAGTTAGTTGAAGTTAAGCAAGTGGAAGCAAATGAGGGTGTGAACATTGGTGAGGTTAAGTTTTTTGAGTACGTCAAGAAGGGAGACATTGAGATGCCTCTACCGGAAGAAATAGAAAGAGTACCTATGCTCGACAAACTTGTTGGTAAAGATAAAGTAGTTGAAGATGGTATTAGTGAGTTTGAAGAGAAGAACATTGCTAGTAAGAAAAAAGATCCCGGAGGTTTTGTAGTTGGATGCAAGATTGGAGAGAAACATATTGAGAAGGCCTTGTGTGATTCCGGTGCAAGTGTCAACATTATGTCATGGGATTTGTTTAAGGAGTTGGAGGTTGGAAACTTGAAACCAACAAGTCAAATGCTTCAATTGGCTAACCAAGCTCTATTTTGCCCAAAAGGGGTAGTTGAAGATGTCCATGTCGAGGTTTTGACGTTTACCTTCCCGGGGGATTTCCTCGTTGTTGACATGAAGAACAAAGGGGGTATTCAACTTATTCTTGGAAGACCATTCTTGCACACGGCTGATGCTCTTTTTGATATGAAGCACGGTGAACTCACGTTCCGTTGTTGTGGCAAGGAAGTGGTGTTTTCATTACCTCCGAAGAACATCGATGCTGGTGAATTTGAGAAGGTTGTAAACAAAAAGAGAATGAAGGATGTGTTGGAACCAAACTTAAAGAGTATGAATGAGGAAGAAGAAGTATGCAAGGATCCGGGGGATGATGAAGTTCTCGATCAAGTTCGACTCAAGAAAGCTCGTGTGGATATGGATCCACCAAGGAGTGCTAGAAGGAAGCTTCGTTTCCCCGAAGATTGTGTTGAGATATGCCAAGGTATGAGTTCTGGTGTAGGGTTTGAGTCTACGATCAACAACATGAGTTGTTATTCAATTCGCAGGATCGTTCTTAGGATATCAAAATAAATGCAATTAAATAAACCATGCAAAGCCTATGCATGCTCCTACAAAATTAATTGTACAAGATGGATTAGAGTTTATACCTTTTTCACCGTTTGATCTACAGGACAGATCGGAGTATGATAACGGTGAAAAACGTTCAGATCTGAAGCGGAATATGAACAAAACGATGGCTTCCTTTCTACTTGAAGAAATCGATGGCCTCTCTCTTGTTCCTACAGATCTGATCTTCTGATCTGTATCCCTTGCTCCTTGGAAATCTGGTGAGGATTATTCTACCAAGTTAATTCAGCCGGAGGATTCGATCAGAGAAAATCCCTCCTTCCTGAACAGCCCTAGCCGCCGCCCTCTCTCTCTGTATACTGAGAATGTGTATCACCTCTTACTGATCTAGGGTTTGGCTATTTATAGTGTTAGGGTTTAATGAAACCCTAACCCTAATGGGCTTGAGCAGTGTGTGGGCCAGACCAGGGATCAGATGCAAATAATAAAGTGGGCCCTCTTTTATTAATTAATTCTCTTATGTCCAACCCAGAACATTAATTAATTAATAAAGTATTGTTTTAACCTTCACCACGGTAACAATACTGACTCGCCCCTTTATTACCACGTTATTAGGAACGGGTTGCACCAAACTAACTTGATCCACATATTTAAGGTTTCAGACATTCATTAATTAATTTGGTTTATATGACAATCAACCACAATTAATTAATATCTTATTTTCCTGAATAATACCACTCAACCTTTATCTCTTATGCTTGAATAAATCATTCAGCCTGCAGGACTTAGCATAAAGAACCTTGTGAGCTCATCAGGGAATGTCACCATCCTGGAACGGATATGTTACCATACATCCAGACTAAGCAGACCCCACACAAATCAACAACACCCAAGATGCAGATATGAGAGTACATGTAAGACTCGCCATCCTAGCAAATCAAAGTGCAGTCAACTCATGTGTGCCCCTTATCCTTCAGTAGGGTTTAAGATCATAGAAAGTATGTTGGGATCTGGCTCGTTCATATGTCAATAAGAACGTCGCATCCCACTGTTGATCCCATCAATACATAAGAATGTACCGACACATCAAGTGGCCAGGATAAGCCCACTTATGAACCGATGTGCCGCAGCTTAAACCGACAGCCTATCCAGGGACCATCTCAGCTGTGATACTCTTTATATCTCGCTAGGTCAAGCGAACCATATGATCCTCTGTGATCTACAACACACCATATGGTCATCCCTATCTACGAGATAAAAGGATATTATAGTTCGTCGTATGTTCACATTATCAGATAGCGAGATTTGTTTAATGTATCAACATAATGAAAGCCAGTATACAAACGCTTGATCAATTATGCTTTTCAGTATACATATCCCAACATCTGGTTCCACACCATTCGATCATGATTGAGATGAGGTATGATCGTCGAGCTTTCGACGTTAAACAAGCGCTTATTGAGAGGCAACCCAATCTTTAAAAATTTGTTCTTTTGCATAGTTGAATAATTGTTAGGTTTAAGATTTTTGTGGAATAATATGTTTGTTATTGTGGAGGATTCTTAATTGTTGTGGTGCTACAATTTCGTGTGAAGAATGTGTGTATGTAGGATAGGCAAGGATGGAAGGCTACATGATCGAGAAGATGTTGGAAGAAGGGCAAAAATTGGTAAAAGCAGGGGTAGCTCGGTCGAGCGGTGCAGGCTCGGCCGAGCTGGGTCATAGGCTTCGGACAGGGGCCTCGCTCGCTCGAGCGTGGCAGGCTCGACCGAGCCCAAGCGTGCTAGCAGCCCCGTGCGAACAGACACCTTGCTCGGCCGAGCCATCTCGCGCTCGGCTGAGCCTCGCGCAAATTTAAAAACCTGCTATCGCAATTCTTCAATCCATTTGCATCCTGGTCGAAATTTTCATCTCAGAAATTTTTCTTAGACCTCAGTACTTTCAAGTGTCATAATTCAACTGTGAAGTGCTAGTATGGCTAATCATCCAGAAGTGGTTTTCTTTTTCCCGCTATTTGCAGGCCTAAAAGATTTGATGATGATGAGTACGCTCGGTTCATTACACTCTCGCAACGGCAAGTAGTGGGAACAACATACATGTGTGCAGTTACTTTGGAGGCACTGGATTTAAAGAAAGACATTTGGAAGGTGCTTCAAGGTATTAGATGGGGGAAGTTACTTCATGGAAGATGGCCGGCCTACATGAAGCTCACAAAGGAGTTCTTGTCTACGGTATGGGTAACCTGGGACGCACGAGGTTCACCCGAAATGGTAAAGTTCAAACTTGATGATCAAGACATTTTCATGAGTAGGCAGGATATTGATGTGATTTTTGGGTGTCCGGTAGATGCTCAGTTTATATTTGAGGAGATGAATCCCCAAAACTTGTGGGAATCTATTTCTGGCATTGCACCATCAGAAAATTTTCATATTGAAGATTGTAGGTCATACTTGATCAAGAATCCTATTATTCGTTATTTACATCTTATGATAGAGGGTTGGTCTTGTGGATATTATGGTACTGGTTGTGTTGGTTTGGCTGATTTCCAATTTCTGTTTGCATTACTGCATGGGAGGCCCTTTTCTATTGAAGGATGGTTGATGGAAAATTTGATCAATACAATTGGTGCTGATAATTCGGTTATTTGTGGTGGTGGATTACTATTTCCTATTTTTAAGGCTTGTGGTTTTGATATGTCGGGGGTATTCACTCCGGGGTTGAGCCTTAACACGACTACTCTGGTCACTAAAGCTTTTCTGGTTCCTGAAAAATTGGGTGTCTGCTACTTTTATAAGTTTGGAGATTTTGGGATTGAATTGCCTAACCGTGCGTTGACAGAGATTGATGATTTGGAGGATAGGTCTAATTGGTTGATGAGTACTGAAGCTCATCTGGATATGACTAGATTGGTGATGTCTCGATGGAGGAGGTGCTTCCCAGACCATGCCGCTACTGTTGCCGTGATCAGCCACCACAGGACCCAGCAGACTAAAGGGAGTGCGAGTGCTCCGGGTACCTTTTTACAAACTTAGTCTAACTTGACTAAGTTTGGGGGGAGTGGTCGGTATCCGGTGCCCTCTTCTGGTTCACTTTTCTTATCTCTATCCTTATCTTTAGTCTAGTTTAGATTTAGTTGTTGAATTTGAAATAATATTGATCTTCGATATGGTTGTAATTCAATATTGATATACTTTTGTGAGGATGGATGTTAATTGGTTTGTTTTTATGAAATGTTTTGATGAATCATGGTGAGCTTGCATGTGTTTAATTCTTTCTATTTGGTTTTGGTATGTGGATGTATGATGGTATGGAATGAATGGTGGTGCTAGTGCATTAATGAGTTAATTTTTGTGAAAGTTTGGTTTGTGGTAAGATGGTGGACATGAGAACTTATTTGGTTTTATTATGCTCTAATTGTTTGGTGGTGTTGTATTGTTGTTTAGTAGGTGCAAATAAGGAATGAAGAGTGGTGATCGTGTCTACCGATGGGTAACACTTTCTATCGTTCTTCTTACCATTTAGTTTCAAATTGAATTGTGTTGGCATGTAGAATGTTAGTTAGGTTGTTGTGTGCTTGTCATGTGTGCATGATGAACCCAAATGAGAATTGGAGATTGGAATCATGATTTACTTTGTAAGGCAAAAAATTGCTTCGACCAATGATAGGGCATAATCTAGTTGTTAAGGTATGCTTAAATTGAACTTTTGAATTGCCGAGTTTTGTGTGAGGTTAATGTTTAGTACTTGACAAAAGCAGTGAGTATTTGAGCCTTGATATTGTCATATTCTACTTTTCGATTGTGAGTGGCAAGTTGGAGAGCACAAAATCTAGAACTTGAATATATTCTCTATCTATTGGGCATGAGTTTGGTAACTAAAGAATGATCTTAGGCCATCGATTCTTAGTTCCTCCTTTCACTTTGGACGTATAAGGTTGTTGATATCATAATTTTACCATTCATACCCTTGTTTCCCGTGATTGTGCTTAAATGGAGAATTTTCTTCGAAAATATTAGGACAAAATTTGGGGGGGATGAGCGTATGAGGGTGAATACGGAGATGAGAGTTGGGATGGGAATCAATTGGTATCTTGAGTTGTAATTATTGAGGCAATGGAAGTATTGATTGTGGGATTAATATGAATCCTAGGGAAATGGGTACCAACAAAAAATTTGGGTACTATAAAGAAAAAAAGAAAGAAGAAGTAAAGAGGAAAAGAAAATAAAAGCACCATGAATGAAAAAATGGGGGTGCTAGAAAAGGAGAAAGAGAAAAGAAAGAAAAGAAAAAAAATGTATGAGAATTGTGTGATGTAAAAGCCTCAAGGTTAGAAGTGGATTGAAGAGAATAAGTTTGGGGGTTTTTGGATTTGGAGAAGTACGTCACTTTAGCTCAAAAACCACCTACCTTTTAGCAAGCCACGTTATAACCAAAAACAAAGACCTTTTTGATTTTAGGAGCCAACTCGTTGTAGTATAGTGGTGAGAATTATTTCAAGCCTATGGAAATTTTGCTCGATATATTGTGAATGAGTGAATTCATCAAACCCTAAACACGTAAGGGAGTGCTTTCATTTCTTTATCCAATGATGATGAGTGGTTTGAGTCGTTAGCAGTAACCGTGTCACAAAGTTAGGTGATAATCTCATTCGATAAGAGCATGCCAAGATGACTATGATGATCTATGAGGTTGTTGATGAGGTTTATTGATTGCTTTACTTTGTTTTGATTGAGGACAATCAAAGGTTCAAGTTTGGGGGATTATGATATGTGTGTAAAATGACCTATTTTTCAATGTGTGAGAGTGCATGTTTGTGGCCATTTTACCCTCATATCATAGGCTTTCGTTGTTCTTTTGTCTTGTTTTCGTGTTTCCATGCTTGAAATGATGTAGGATACATTTTGAGCATAATATAGCGTATTTTGGGAAGTTCTGGAGGAAAATCGTCCAAGTATGAAGTCCGAGGAGGCTATGTTCGCCCGAGCGAAGCTTAAGGAGGAGTTTCGGGAGCTTGGAGGAGTCGCCCGGCCGAGTAGGGTGCAGGCTCGGCCGAGCTGCCCAACAGAGAGCAGGCTCGGTCGATCATGGTGCAAGCTCGACTGAGCCATGGAACAGAGACCTCGCTCGGTCGAGCGAGGCAGGCTAAGCCGAGCTTGGTTGGGTTTTTTTTCCATTTCCCACGGATTCTCTGGAGGCTCGGGCGATCCGAGGCCCTGCTAGCTCGTCTATAAAAGGGGGAAAATCAATTAAATGAAGGACTTTTGCCCAATTGAAGAATAACCGTCACTAACTTCCATCTAGATTCATCTCTACACTTCTTTCCCCACTTGAATCAAGGAGAACCAAGGATCATTCCATCAACTTGGTGACATTTGAAGAGGGAGATTAGGTGGATTGGATTCAACGAAGGCAATCATAGAAGATCAATTTTGACCTTGAAGCTTTGTAATGTCAATTCTTATCTTTCCACTTGTATTGCTTCTAATTCAAGGTATGTGGAGCTAAATTCCTAAGTGAGTGTTGTAATATAGATACTGAGATGGATTGAACCTTCTATGCTTGTTTACTTTTCTATGAAGTCTTGATTTGCACTTGAGCTTGTTCATACCTATTAGATGTAGGTAATAGCCAATCTATAGGTAGTTGATGTGACCGTTGCAGCCAATACGCGGACGGAAACATCGTGATAAGTGCATAATCATATAGTTTTAGTTCCAATCCATGTGCGGAGCTAGGATTATAGGGCAATAATTGACGGTCGGTTGGGAGTGAGTTAGGGATCGATAACGTAGCTGTTTGAGATTTCTAATTTCATCAACGGACAATTCACCGGTACAAATGGGATTGCCTAGGATAGTATCGGTTGCTCAACTTCATAGGAATTAAAATCGTTTACAACATAGCTTGGTTTAATTTGGCTCAATTGAAGTTTACAAACACTCACTTCATTCTAAGATTGTTGTACTTGTTACTCTAATCTACCCAAACATTTGATAGAAGTAAGTGATTGGTGAATTTAGCAAATTGTTGAATGCTTGATTGAATGCCTTCTGTATTTTAGTTTGCAATTTATAGCTAGATAGATAAAGAAAACCAATGACAATTGTATTGCCTAGCTATTGATGCATCTTCTTACGAGTAAATAGTTTCCACGAGAGCGAATAGAAAAGATCTCGGTTTGATAATTTGACGTGAAAATTGTCTGTCGCTTCACACGACGGTCACCTAGCAACCAAGTTGCTAGAGTATAACTTGAAGAAACCCTGATTCTACCTTGAGCTAAAATTACCTTGATAAGAACAACTTAAGTGCAAGTGAACGTTAATATTCCGCTGAATTTTGTGTGTGAGTTGGTTTGTTAGTCACCACGATGACTCTGATCTCGGGACCAACATCATCGAGACGGCGAAAGGAAAGAAGGAAGCACCTAGCTCCGAGGAAAAGAGATTCATCAAGTGAGCCCTCAGAGCATGCTTCTAATGTGGTTCCTACGAACATCTAAAGTTTGACTGTCCCTTTCTGGACAAGGTGGAAAGGGAAAGACTGAAAAAGGTCTTCGAGCGCTAAGCATCAAAAGTAGTAGCTCAGGCTACGCTGACAAGGACGGAGATGTCGGACATTTCAGACCATGATGAGGACTACTCATCTGAAGAAGAAGTTGATGAGGAAGCTCTTCTAGCATTCTTGGTCGTATTCAGAGAGGAAGTAGAGGATGCACCTGAAGCTGAAATTGAGACAACAATCACAACTTCAAGTGAGCAGGTAAACATACCTCTTATCACTGATTTCTCCGCTTTCATTGTTGACGAATCTAAGTCGTATTGTTCCGACCTAGAGGAATTCACCTTAGACATTTTATCATTATAATTTCAAAAATTTTACGAAATAAAAATTGTGTTGGCTGGTAAAAACACCTCACTAAGATCACAATTTCAGATTTGACCAAGGAGATTGACAAATCGAAGTCTATTAGTGAGGAGCTAGCAAAATTTAAGGAAGAATACTCAACATCATTTAAAAATTTTCAAGATCTGAAATCTGAGTGTAAATCCTTATACTTAACCATCCTTGAGCAAGATGAAAAACTATATTTTTTAAAAAAAAGGCTCAAGAGGGCTCGATGAGGTCATGCAAAGCATGAACGAGTCATCGGATAAGTCAGGGTTACAATATGAAAATAATTTGAACAATGAGAAACATGCACCTATTGATACTAAGAGACCCATCATTTTTATATAAAAAAAACTTAGTACTCAGTGTGATTCGAGTGGTCATGGGGTAGCATTCAAATTGCCAGTACATACTGGAAATGCTAAAGGTTGGTTAGTCAACAACCCCAAGCTGACAAATCAGAATGAGAAAAATAAGTCCAAGTTAATGAGTAAGTTGGTAAAATAGTATGAACCTAAGCTGGCAAAATCTTTTGCTGACAGAAAGTCAGTACGACCTCAGAAGTTGACTAAGCAATATGTTCCTACTGAAAGGAAGCCAGCTCATTCGATCAGTTCGGCCAAGCAGCCAACATTTGTTGCGAGGAAGCTGAACACCCAACCTGATCAACACAATAATCGGGGAACCAAATCTCAAGTCCTACTTGAGAGGAGAATTATACCAAGTAGGGGGAACACCTACTTGAGGCCAGAGCCATATCACACTTTACATTTAAAGGCTATGAAGGCTAACCAAGGTGGTTCATGTTTGTACGACAAACCACAACCAAGGTACTCACATCCGGAACTTAGATTCCGAGGTTCTCAAAAGAAGCACACTTCCAAGAGAACTACACACACTGCTACACCTTCCCAATAAAAAACAATGCATTATTTTAGAAGAAAGGGAAAGGTTCCTGCTAGTGACAACAACAAAATTTCATCAGCTGTTAAGATCACAAAAGTGTGGATCCCCAAGGGACTAATCACATGAGCTAATCTCGTACGACCCGCAGAGAATTGGGGACCAAAAATTTAACCTCTATGATTGCAAGAGCAGGTACAACAGGAGAAAAGCTAGTGGGTCCTCGACAGCGGATGCTCAAACACATATGATAGGAAAAAGAGATTCCTTAGTGAGCTTAACATGATCTGAGGACCACCAGTGCTGTTTGGTGACAACTCCAAAGGAAGAGTCATTAGAAGGGGATGCATCGAGCAGAATGTATTAATGTTAATCAATGTATCTCCCGTCACCAACCTGAAGCACAATTTACTCAGTGTCAATCAACTCAGCGAGAATCAATCTATAGTCTCCTTTGAAGAATCAGAGTGTTAGATCAAAGATAAAGCTACTGGAGACATTAAGCTGAGGGGAGTTCGCAAAGGTGAACTCTATGTTGTAGACTGGCTAAGCGGGCAGACTGACTCATGCTTCGTTGCCACCAGTACGACAGAGGAAAACTGGTTATGGCACAAGAGACTAAGCCACCTAAACTTCAAAATAATCAATCATTTAGCTAAGCACGACTTGGTAAAAGGTTTACCAAAAGGAGTGTTCAAGAAGGCAGGAGTATGCAAGGCCTACCAGCAAGGGAAACAGACCAAGGCCTCATTCAAGAACAAAGGAGTCAGCCCGAGCACTACCCAAGTGCTGGAGTTACTTCATATGGATCTATTTAGTCCTATAACTCCCCCAACCATTGGAGGCAAAATATTCTCCTTAGTAGTCGTGGACGACTACTCGCACTATACTTGGATTAAACTTCTCAAGGCCAAGCACGAGGTGAAAATCATGCAACCAGAGCTGATCATGAGAGTCCAGAACCAAGAAGAGGTTACAGTTAAGAGGATCAAATCCAACAATGGGACAGAGTCTTGCAATGGCCCTCTGATGGATTTCTTCACGGAAGCTGACATTGGGAATAAGCATTCAACTCCAAGAACTCTGCACTAGAATGGCCTAGCATAAGAAAGGAATCAGACGTTGAAGGAAGCAGTTCGGACCATGCTGGCCGTGACCAGCTTGGGTGAGAAGTTTTGGGGCAAAGCATTGATGACGGCGTGCTACACTCAAAATTGAAGCGGCATTAATGACAGACTTCAGAAGACCCTATATGAAATATATCATGGTCGTAAGCCCTCTTTAGCTCATCTTCGTGCTTTTAGTTCACCATGTTATGTTCAAAATTATAACAAGGTTACATTAAATGCTTTTTCTCCCAAAGCTGATGAAGGTGTGTTCCTCGGATACGGGCATCCTTCTCATAAGGGATATCGAGTATTTAAAAAGACTACCAAAATTGTGGAGATAACATGCAATGTTATTTTTTATGAAGCTACTTTAGTGCGTAGGACCATGAGAGAGCTGAGAGAAGACAGTCCTGAGATTAATGATGTCAATGAACAGTCGGGCACAAATTCTTCCAATGCTAACTGACTATCTTGACTAGATCTATGACGGAAGGATCTTCTCAACCAACACCCTCGATTGACCATCAGACAATCAAGAGGGTGGATGATGCTAATGATCATGCTGAGACCTTAAATTCCACAACCCTAAATGATAGTATAAATCAAGGGGGAATTCATACTGGTGTCTTCCAAGCTAACAATGTTGAAAGAGAACATGAAGACCCAGGAAATTAAACTGGCAATCCTGAAGGCCAGACTGAAGATCCAAATGCTGAAGCTAGCGGACTTGGAGACCAGACTGACAAGGACAAGGACTAGACTAACATTGTTGCTAACCAAACTGAAGATGTGGAATCATCAGTCCAAAAGGATCGCAGCAGTGAAGAACAAGCTCAAGGGATAAAGATCATTCTAGAAGTTCATTTCCTCAAAGATGTGCCAGTCGCAGGAGTCCATACTGAAGAACCATTTTTCGATCCAGTCCAGGTCGAGGAGCTTTAACGACCTAAATGGCTTCACAATCATCCTGAAGATGCAGTATTGGATGATGTCATTAATCCAGTCCGAACCAGACAAGAAAGTGCGCTGCTAACATGCTACATTTCTGAAATTGAACTAACAAAGGTAGTGGATGCACTCACAACCATATATGGGACTTGGTAGATCGTCCATCACATTAGCCTGTGATCAGAACCAAGTGGGTATTCAAGAATGAGCGAGATGAAGCTGGTAACATAGTCAGGAATAAAGCCAGACTTGTTGCCAAAGGATATGCGCAGTGCAAAGGGATCGACTTCGATGAGACCTTTGCTCCCGTAGCCAGACTGGAGGCTATCAGGCTATTTCTAGCCTATGTTGCATATCACGGTTCGTGGTCTATCAGATGGACGTGAAAAGTGTCTTTCTCTACGGCGAACTAATAGAGGAAGTATACGTTGAGCAACCTCCTGGTTTTGTAGAAGGCAACCAAGTGTACAAGTTGCGGAAAGTACTATATGGACTGAAGCAAGTGCCGCGAGCTTGGTAGAGACCCTCTCCCAGTTTCTATTGAAAATGGATTCAAAAAAGGGAAGATCGACAGGACTCTATTTTTAATTAAGGTTGGAGATGATATTCTACTGGTCTAGATTTACGTCGATGACATCATTTTTAGGTCAAAGAATTTGAGCCTTTGTGAGAAATTTGCCCAGCTTATGCGGAGTCACTTTCAAATGAGTACGATGGGAAAAATAACATACTTCTTGGGGCTGCAAGTTCATCAGTCTAGCGAAGGGATTTTCATCAATCAAAAGAAGTACACCAGACACCTGATCAACAAGTTTCTTCCAGAAAAGACTGAGTCTCTGATGATTCTTATGAGCACTGATAAGCTCGTTTTTCTACTACCTTACCACATTGTTTTTCTTTTCTTTTATGCATTTTAGTTTGTTTTCTTGAATAAACTGAGCATGAGTATATATTAGAGGGTGTTACGCTTGCCATGGTAAGATTTCGCAGGTTTTAGGCCAAATCCAATGGAGAACCCGTACCGAAAGCAGAATATGTTCAAAGGAACAGTCACTACTTCTTCCACCAATTGAATCTGAGCTAATCGAGCATGTCATTTGAAAGATCTTTGAATTAGCTTTCCAACGCAACTGGAATCAGATCAATCGGAGTTTGGATGCGAAAGTTATGGCCAAAATTGTGAGACTGCGCAGAAGGGTCGGAAGTGGCGGAAACGTCTCTATTTCGACCGAAATGAAGCTATCTCGGCCGGGCCGAATTCTCCATCTCGGCCGTGGCAAGGGGAAGTAAATAGAATTTTTTTTTAAAGGGGAAGTAATAATAGGAATTTAAAATTATAATAAGGGGAAGTAATGAATAGGAATTATAATAAGCGGAAGTAATAATAATAATAATAATAATAATAATAATAATAAGGGGAAATAATTTGGCATTATGTGATAGTTAAAGAGGTATGAATAATCAGGGTTAACTGGAAAAAAAATTAATAGACGGAAGAGACGACGCGAATAATTCCGTCGTCTATAGAACTATAGAAGACGTGAGAATTCGTGTCGTTTATATGTACACAGACGACACAATAATAAGCGGCATAAAAAAAACGCGAAATAACGACGGAATCAACGACGGAATAGTTTCCGTCGCTAGAAAAAATAAAAATTCTAGCTACAGAAATATTCCGTCACTAAAAAAAATAAAAAATAAAAAATCATCTCGATGGAATATTCTGTCGCTAAATAAATAACATAAATTAAAAAATCGTCGCGACGGAATATTCCGTCGCTAAACAAATAAAATAAATTAAAAAATCGTAGCGACGGACAATAAAACATTTTAAAAATTTTAACAACGGAATTTTTTTATCGCTAAATAAATAAATAAACAATTAAAATTCTAACTACGGAAATATTCCGTCGCTAAACAAATAAAAAAATAATTAAAAAAATCTAGTGACGGAATATTCCATCGCTAAACAAATAAAACATTTTAAGAATTCTAGCAACATAATTTTTCTATCGCTAATTAAATAATTAAACAAATAAATAACTAAAATGAATTCCAACAAAAATTTTCATTTGCTAAAGATATAAAATTAATTAAAAAATACTAATGACTGAATTGTTCGTTGTTAAAATAGATTGTTTAAATATTTGAAGATGAAATTAAATTCGACATCATTATATACAATGGATAAATTTATATATAATAAAATACTAATTATTTTTATATGCACGATAATAGCTACATTCAAATATATATTTGAGTTTAAATTTAATTTGAATAGTGTATTAATTAATATATAGATAATAATAAATTAATAATTGTATAAATTACATTGAAAGAAGTTATAAATATTAAAAATAACCTATTAAGTAATGAATGCATGCGTAGTTCAGTGGTCCTGTGTGCAGGATTTGTGCGACAGGTTTGGAGTTCGATTCCTCCCTAGCGCGCAGTGTGGATGATTAAATTAGATGTGGTGTTGTGGGGCGGGGTTGGTGTCCGCGGGCGGTTGGGGGGGGGGGGGGGTTTGGCTATTTAAGAGAATATTTTCTTTTTTTTTAAATAATAATTTCTAACGACGGAATTCTAACTACACATATATAAATGACGTGCAAAATCGTGTCGTGTGTATGCACATAGACGACGCAAATTTCGCGTCGTCTATTATGTTATAGACGACGTGAATTTTACGTCGTCTATGTGCATACACACGACGCAATTTTCGCGTCGTCTATTAGTGTATCAACATAGATGACGTGTTAATACACGACGCAAAGTTTGTCAATAGACGACGCGAAATTCGCGTTGTCTATATTATTATTTGTTGTAGTGATTCCTCTTTACTTTTTGTTGAACCTTTACTTTTTAATGCAATCTTTATTTTTCCCTGCAATGTTTATCTTTAATATGTTAGGCTAGAACCCTAAATAGGTTCTAGGGTTTCTCCATCTGTGATGCTTGTTTAGATTTATTTAT
>JAPKLW010000293.1:556306-602887 GCA_026898455.1 Plectranthus barbatus | reverse complement strand
TTTAAACTCTTTGATTTTATTTCAAATCTATTTTCAATTGAAGGATCGAGAGATGAAAATTGGAATAGGTTTTAGTTATTGATTGAAGGACCGAAAGGTGAAAATCGATAATAGGAAGTAAGAGTTTAATACTTTTGATTTTCTGTCCGACCAAGAAGAATTCAATTGTAGGAAAAAACTAATCTTTATTGAAATTGATTAATTGGTGTGTTTGAGACCGAGAGGAGATAACCACTAGTTAGTAATTTAGGATTTAATTGCCCGACCAAGGAATTAATTCCACATTAATAGATTTTCCACCAAAATTATCTTTTATGGTTTTGAATATTTAATTCTTGCAAGTTGATCAGATTGGCAGATTTCCCTGGAATCTGTGCTTTTTAATACTTTAATTTCTCTCTTTAATTATTTGTTTTGAAAAACCAAAACCCCACAAATTGATTTGCCCAAACAAAAGATCTGAAAACCATATCCATTACATAATTTTCCCTCGTTGCACTATCCTTGTGGGATCGACCAACCCTTGGGTTGTTTATAAATTTATTTGCCCTTTGCTATAATTTGTATGCAGATTTAGCATCGATCAAGCACAACTGTACAGATTACACTGGATGAAGATGGAGAGCCAGTCGATCCATTAGCTTACAAATAAATCATAGGCTCACTTCTATACTTGACAGCAAGTCGACCTGATATTTCTTATGCCGTCGGAGTCTTTGCGAGATTTTAAGACAATCTACAGAAATCGCACATGGATGCTGCTAAAAGAATAGTAAGGTATCTAAAGTGCACTGAGTCACTTTGAATTTGGTATCCCAGATGCGATGAGCTTGCTCTCAATAGATATACCGACTCAGACTTTGGAGGTTGTAGTATTGATCGCAAGAGCACGAGTGGGAATTGTCAGTTTCTTAGACATAAGATGATAAGCTGGTTCAACAAGAAACAACATTCAGTTGCAATGTCAACAACAAAAGCGGAGTATGTTGCTGCTGCTAGTTGTTGTGCTTAAATTCTATGGATTAAATAGAAGTTGCTCGATTATGATGTGGACTCAGGATATGTTCCCATCAGCTATGACAACAATAGTGCAATGTGCATAACAAAGAATCCGCTTCATCATTCCATAACTAAGCACATTAACATACAACACCACTTTATTCATGATGATGTCGAGAAGAAAGATGTAAGCATGGAGTACATTCGTACTGAAGATCAGCTCGCAGATATTTTAACGAAGCCACTCCCAGAAGCTCGTTTTAAAGAGCTCTATATCAAACTGGGACTAATGGAGTTCGATGATATTGAAGAAGGAGAAGAATGAGTCCAAGCTCTTATTCGTTTTCTTGGATTTCTGAAAAAGAGGAATAAACTATGTCCAAGCTCTTAGTTTGGTTTTCCTGAAGATCCAAATTAACAATACATATACTGAGATTGAGTCCAAGCTCTCAAGCTATCAAAGCGGATCAAATGTTGGAAGATATATCTACAAGTGGTTTAAGACAGTGTGTAGCTGACTAAGATTGAGTAAAAGCTCTCAATTTTTCAAAGAGATTGAAGACGGAGAGAAGCGGATTAAAGTTGAGTCCAAGCTCTCACTTTTTTTGAAGAAAGTTGAAGATTGAAGACTACGCTGATGGTGATCCATGCTGACAACATTTTGGCCCAAGCTTACCAGCCTATGCTGACTTTGAAAACTTTCATACTTGTCAACCAGGCTGATGACCATATTTTGGGCGGGATACTTTGAACTTCAGTTTTGCGTATACAATATGTCGTATTTATTATGGAATTAAATATAAAAGAATGGTATGCAGTCAATCCCAGTCAGCGGTCCAACACCACGATGCTACGACAAGCTAAAGTATACTCGAGGACGTGGCCACGTTAGCTCTCACAACTCTAGTCATAGGTCAGAATGATTTCAATTAGCGCTTCACCTCCCAACCATCGACCTTTTCATTTGTAACTAAATCCTGACCATTCATCTCAATCACACTATTTACATATCTTCATAAATAGGGTTTCACCCATGATTTCTAAATCTTTCTATTTTTCGATTTATTCCTAAGGCATTCATTGCTCTGAACTCTTTCACCTTGAAACATTCTCTGCAAAATTCCTTCAATAATTGTTCATCTTCAGAAGTAATGGCTGATCATTCTGAACGTATTTAATCATCTCACGAAGTCTGACCTTTTGAACCTATACCAGTTTAAGGCCCCATTCTTGAAACCCCTTGGAGCATGAGTCGTCATACATAAAGATCATCTCTGTGAAACATTTTGATACTTCCATTCGATATGGTTGACTTGCCACAATCTTTAGAAAGGAAGAATCAAGAGGCGCCCTAAAATTTGAACAACAACGTACTAGACAGGTTCAAAAAGAGAAGTTGATGCATGTGCAGTGATTAGAGGAGAACTAGGATTCAGGCCTTATCAAGATGCTGAAAAAAGAAGGGCTTATCGAATATCTGATGGTAAGGCCGAATCACTTTCACCGTCACATGGTAGCTAAATTTTATGCACGAGCCGTGATAGCAAAAGATCACACACACTTTACCATGTCTGTTCTTTGACAAAAGCTCATTGTAGATCCAGATCTGCTGGCCAACATGTATTCTCTAAACAAGAAAGGATCCCATGTTGCATTGTAAAAGGAGAATCTGAAAGAGACCATGGAGAAATACTGGTTGAAGTGGAAGAGGCCAGATGTTCATGTTGACTGGGTGATAGGCTCCAAGAACACCCATCTCAACGAGTTCTACAAGTCACTATGTGATATAGTCATTTGCATGCTGCAATGTGAAACTTGTTCACATTCTGAACTCAGTCTAAGAAGGTATTCTGTTGTGATGGCTATTGATGACGAAATAAAGGGAGATTGGGCTTCGTTTATTTATGGTCGGCTGCTAAAGAATGTCCAGAGGAACAAGACGATAAAGGAGAAGAAAATCTTATCCCATACAGTCAGCTTTGGGTTGAAGATAAGCCACCTACTGGGGCAGCTGATGCCTGGAGATAAACTTGATGAGGGAGAACCCTTAATCGGTACTAACTACATCCCTACCTTCGAGAAACCCAAGCAATTGCCTGTCCCTCGCAAAATTATAACTCACCGGTCTGGGAAAGAAGTTGTGAATCCAGCACTACCTATGTCCGTAGAAGTAACCGAGGCAAAGGATCAAGATGAATACATTCCACCCTTTGCTCTATCGATATCTGAGGAATAAAGAGCAGAGATAAAGAGAAAAACTGAAGTAGATAGCTCTTCCTAGAGTTGGAGGAAATCAAAGTTCTAGGAACCCAAAGTGGTGCCGCAGCAGTGATTCCCTTGGCAATACCTGTTGAGGCCAATGTGCTTAAGAAAAAGAGAAGAAGACTGGTGAGGAAATACTAGACATAGCCCGCACCAGCTCTAGGATCCACGGAGTACACTCTCTAGTGAATGCAGAAGAAAAGGCCTTTGACGCCTGAGGAACGAGAGTCTGAGACAATGCGGAGGGAGAGAAAGAAGAAAAGATCGGAATAGTGAATGGCCCAGGAGAGAATCAGGAAGACTGCCAAAAAACTTATTCTAGATGCTGTGTTTGATGCCAGAGATAAGGTATTTGAGAAGGTGAAAGCAAACACCGAGGCTAGGAGGAAAGCCACATCTGACAAGAAGGTTAGAGAAGAAGAGATTCATTAGTCACTAGATGATACTGGAACAAACCTGACTAGGATGCTGGCCAGAGCACTGAAAGGAAAAGGCCATACCTCTGAGGTGGATCCTGACATTCTAGTAGGTTTTGTGCAGGCCAGGACACTGAAATGCGATTCTTCCAAGCTAGGCCAATCAGACATCTTGACTAAAGAAGGATTCAACAAGTTGGTAGCTGAGTTGCTCCAGATTGTTGCTGATGATGACGTGTTGAACCTTGTGGATCATAATAATAAAGAGAAGCAAGTAGCTGAGCTGGAGGAGGCTAACCGTGCTCATGTCATTACTGATGAAGTTCGGGCAACCACCCCGGAAAAACTGACATCTGTTATGGATGTAGAGGTAGAGCAGGCAACAGAAGAAGATATTGTTGACCTGATCCTAGAAGATTCTTAACATAGAGGGGCGATTATCCCTGAAAAATTTGCGATTTTAGATATTGTGTCGATGCAGACAGAGGAAGGAGTTACTGGCTTGACTCCTTCTGAGAGAGAGATGGAGAAGGAGGTGGACAAAGTCCCTGCTGTGCAAGAGAATATGGGAGCATCCACACTTAAACCACTGAACTCACTTTCACGGTTTGATTCTTCTATTCAGATGGTACCAGGCTCATCCAGTCAGGGAGAAATCAACTCGAGATGGAATGGAAATGAGATCGAGTTGTCCTCTTTTGTGATTCCTGGTGATCCTAATGTGGACGTGACGCTACCATTCATTGTAGAAGATCTGATTGAAAAGATGATTGAACCTCACTGATGTGATTTGCGGCCCTATCCTTAAACTCAGTCTCGTTGCAAGCTTCCAAAAATCATAGTGCCAGCAGCAGGAAACCACCGCGAGAACATAGTAGCCGATCGAATCACCAGCCTTTGCCATCCTCTGCAAAGATTTTATGAGCACAATGATGATGTCTTCGTTGTTGCCTATGTTATAAGCAAAGCTGTTGAAGAAATGGTTGAGCTGGAGATTGAGGAGAACTACTCTCGGTATGTCAGGGATTCTCCAGTACTCAGGGCATAATTGAGGAGATGGAGAATATATGATATTTGTGGCCACTAGCTTAACCAGGAGGATCGTGTCATCATGTATTGTTGTCTTGGATGGACATACTGGCACTCTGAAGAGTGTTGGGCTGATGAATGGATGGGAGTAAGGCCAAGTTAGCCACAATGGAGTATGGCACAAATCAAGAGGAGATTGAAGAAGATTCGCTCATACAGGCTGAACACTGGATCACGTGGAGTTCCTCCACTGAAACATAAGAAGGGACACTTCATTAGGGGTGGCAATTCGTGTGGATCGGATCCTTATCGTGTCGATCCATTATCGATCTGATTCATTAAGGTCAAATTCGTATCCAATCCGTTAAGAAAAATCAAAATTCCTATCCGTATCCAATCCGTTAAGCTCAAATCCGTATGCGCACGAATCCGATCCGTATTCGTTAAGGATCCAATAAGTATCCAATCCGAATGATCCGTTATGGATCCGATCCAATAAAGATCCAATAAGAATCCAAATCGGATTAACTCAATAAGAATCTGTTTCAATAAACACAATTATAATCCATTAATAATTTGATAAGATAATACAAAATATTCATATTTGATTGTTCGAAACATGTGTTGGATAAATAAACAAAACTGCAACTTCATTTGAAACTAAAATCCTCAATCAAATATCCCAAGATACATAGATAAATCTTAAACTCAAATACTAGTGGTTAAACTTGTTCATTTCTAAATACTGATCAATCTTTCACCCTAGTCGTCAATACTCCACTTACAATTTTGATGGAGAGAAATATTAATTAAAACTATAAGATTTATAGAAAATAAAATAAATTATAATAAATACCTTTCATCTATCATGATGAAATTGCAAGAGTTGAGACAATTAATGAGAATCTACAATGCTTTGATCAACATTAAAATTTAAGATCTCACCAATTAGTTAATCGGTTGAGACAACTTAATTGAAAACTTGAAGTTGATAAAAAAAGAAAGTTATTAAATTTTGATAGTAGAAGAAAATAAATATTAAAAAATATAATGAATAGATAAATAAATACATTTTTTTGGTGGTGAATTAATAAAATGAGACACGGACAATGAAGAACCAAGAGATTTGAGTTTTTGAAAGAACTCTAAATCTAAACTAATATATCAAAATTAATTAATTAATTATTATATTTAAAAAATAGATAATTATTATTAATTTATTAATGGATATCCGTATCCGATCTGAATTTGATTCGTTTAATGAATTATCTAATCCGGTCCGAATCCGATCTGAAATTTTCGTGTCCTTATTGTATCAATTCGATAAGGATCCATATCTGATAAGCCTCAATCCGTATCCATTATTATCGTGCAGATTCGTGTTGGATTATTGGATCGGATAAAAAATTGTCACCGCTACCCTTCATCATGGTTGACATGACTCCTCGAGTCGTAGTTCGATCATACTGGTGTCTCAGAGTGAAGCCCTTGTTGTTCAAAATTCCTCGATGGGTACCAGACTCTGTAAATGATCAAATTCTCAGGAAGTATGAGCTTGAGCTACTCCGACTTGGGAAATTCCACACTTGGAATCCTTTGCCAATAGTGAGACACTATACCGTTGAGCTTATTGATGTATCATTGGCGGTAGCTAGGCTATTAGAGTCCCTTGCTGGTGCTGCTCCTTCTACAAAATCCATGTTCGAAGAGCAAGCTGAAGCTATATCTGAAACTCGAGCATCCACATCAGGGTTGCAAGTTGAAGCTCTGCCTTAAAGATCAAGAAGATCCCTCTACCTCTATCTCGATCACTCCTAAAGAGGCTTCGCTACTATTGTTCAAGGTGAACTTGTAAGCTTATCTCATCTCCTAGCACATGTCCATGAGATAGTTCAAGGATCTGAGGGAAGAGTCCTCAAAATTGTGGACGAAAGAATGGAGATGGTGACCTCGACCGTGACTACCATCCTTGGTGTAATCAAAAAGAGGGAAGAATCAAGAAGGAAAGTAGACGAGGAGTGTCAGAAGAAGTTTGGTGCAAACATGGACAAAATGGTCGAGCTTATTGCCACTCTTTCCAAAGGCAAAGGCCCAAGAAGTCCATCCAGTGCTGAAGAGAAGTAAAGTTGTCATTCTTTATATCTTCCTACTTATTTTTGAAGACTTACTGGTTTATCCCTGTATTCTCAACTCATTCTACTTTATATGGATAAACTAATTCGTTGATGATAATATCTTTTTGTCCAACAACTTCTCTCTTTTACTTAAGATTTTCAATGCTCTTAACTTACTTGAAATATCTAAATCGAGCAATATCTCTCCCAAGTATAAGGGGGAAGATCTTAAGTATAGTAAGCTGAGTTTGAGGGGGAACTTTCTCTAAGTTTATAGACTGATAGTTTCATACTTGTAAAAACTCTGAAAGTTTTTTCGCTCCTCAACTGCTTAGGTTAGAGATGACTTTGACCACACCACAAAGGGGGGAAATTGTTAGGAAATTCATTAGAATTTTTCTGATTTTATTATTATATTTTAGTGGGTCAAAGAATGTAAAAGTCATCTTAGATAGTTTCAGCATAGTCAAAAATGTTAAGTCCTGTATAGGATCAATGTGAAGTTATAAGCTGGAGCTAATCTGAAGACCAGACTGGCCAATAAGTCTAGAATATGCAAAAGTCTCAAAAAACTAATGTTTGAGCCGAACGAACAAGTCTTGAAATATAAGAGTCTGGCTGATAAGTTTGGCTTTTGCCAAGTAAAGGGTCCAACAAGTATAGTTCACTCGGTATACCAAACTTGCAAGAATAGGGACCAAGCATACACTGATGGATGACGTCACCATCATGGAATTGCAAGTATGATGACAGAAGCATAGACCTCATAGTCTAGGTCCTAGCGCAAAGTTACAAGAAGAATTGTTTGAGAAATGTACTAACGAAGTATAGACTTTAAGAATTGGAGATTTCTTAAAGTTTGCAAGCACGAAACTCTAAGTTTTGATTCCTAGGACATTCAGTCCAAGACTTCTCAAACTGATAAATATTGTCGTTGTGACACAAAGGCGAAGCATCACTGTCGCTGTAAGAAAAAGCAAAAGTAGGTGCAAAACATCTGGGAAAGCACCACCTACCCGCTTAGTGCAGCAGTCAACAGAGACATCTGATTAGACATCTTCCAATTTATCTCTAACGGGCATTTATTTCAAACCATCTATCTCACGGTTATATATAGCAGAGATTTCAACAGAAGAAGGTGATGAACTCTCAACGAAGTTACAAATTTACAAGCTACAGAATTCAAGCAAGCTTAAAAGGCTAAAGTTCCGACATAAAATTCGAGGCTATTAAGCTTTTTCGTGTGTCACATTAGTGAACACAAGACTCATAACCATAGTGTTCTTGAGTTATTTCTTGGTAGTCTTTCTCTCCAAGAAAGACTGCAACAATCAAGTACGTCTTGTACATTGACTCTTACAGGAAATCTGTCGCCGAGGAGAAAGTTCAAAGGAGAACTATACACACCCTATACCAACAACGAGGAGGCTGAGTGGTGCGCCCACACTCTCAGGAGCTGCGAAGCGAAGAACCAAGCAAGGACCAGGTGAGTGCACTTGTGGACTGAAGGACGATCCATTCTTCAGCAAGCAATAGATCGTAGGGCCACCTGTAAAGTTCCAAGCTAAGTTGATTACCAAACTTAGGTCTGAACAGTGGATGTGGGACATTTTGGTCCGAATCACTATATATCATTTGTCATTTATTGCTTTCCTTTACTCTCAGTTTACTTTCATTTAAAACTCAACACTCAAGTGTTGCAGTATACTTTGAATATTGACCTAAAACATACTTAACACTAAATACCTGATCTAAAGATTTGACAAACTAAGCGGACACGCCACCATCAGCTTGGATAAGTGCAAGTATACCTAATTAATCAAATCAATTTCTGTTGTGCACATTAAGTACACTCTAATAAACCAGGACCAACACTTTCCGAAACGATTGTGATCTTATCCAAACACCTTTTGACTATTGCGTAGCTTGATATTAGTCAGCCTATGCTAGCTCCAGTTCACTGATTATCAACCTGGCTTCTCTAATCGGGCTATTTAGCTCTCTTATGTCAAGCTACTTTGACTAGGTTGTGCCGCTCCATATTGGGCTCTCGTGGTTGATTTGGGCCCTGAGTTCGGCCCAGGTGTTTTGTATCCATAATGATAGTCCCTTTGGATCTGCAATGCTCTTGCTTGAAGAGCTCGTAGAGTCGAATTATGCGTGCCAATTGAGGATTTTTGTGTTACCGGTCTCAACAGGCAGAACATTGTTCTCAGATGTATGCCGTTAGGGCCTTCGTAGGCGGTGTCCCATAATTTAGGATTGCCCGTAAGCACTCTTTTAACCATGGGGATTCTCTTCTATGGGAATTCTCCATTGCCCGTATGACCTCGGGAAGTTAGTACGTGGGCCTTTTGTCACAGGCTCGAAATTGAAATAGGGTTTTCGAGCAGTTCAGGGGCTGCTTTGTTTCATGTGTTCGGTGATATGGGCACCCCAATGAATCACTTTGACCTATTTTTGGAGTATTTCCTGCGACCGGTCTCTTTTTTTAGCATAGTTGATTTGGGAGTTGAGTTGCCTTGAACTCATTTTTGGGGTTGGAGCCTCTGTGAGGCAAAGCTTGAACGACTGCAGATCAAATTTGTCGATGTCCTGGAGGTTGATTATTTTTCACCCGCATTAGTTTTTTTCACTCTTCTTGATGGCAGTTACATAATCTACGGGCGTGGTAGGGGTGGTTATGAGAAGTTCGAAGGGCGTGGTTATTTAAAACCATCGTACTTCTCACTTTTCTCATGCTTCCCCATTTTCCTATCAACTCTCGATGTCTCATTCTTCTGATCAAGGACCCTCTATCTAATACTACGGGGTGGTGGAACACTTCTTTCTTCCTCCAGATAAGCCCCGATAATACAGAGTTTTTGAGTCACAGCGATGTTCCTCCAAGTGAGTTTTGGAATTTTCCTTTCTTCTCTTTATGTTTGTTTGGTTGTGCTGGCCTACTTATTTTTTACCTGCAAGGATCTTGCGCCCAGAGCTCACTCCAGAGTGACTTGCCAAGATCGATCGTGCCTATGACATGGGTGACCGTGCGTGGGATGTGGTTTAGCACGATCGTAAAGTGTCTACCTTCACTTGGTCGAACCACAAAGGCCACATTATCGAGTTTCCAAAAGCCATGTAGCATGAAAGTCGTGTGAAGTGACACACAATTTCACGTTAAATTATCAATCCGAGTTCTTTTTCAATTCGCTCTTGTGGAAACTATTTACTCCTAGGAAGGTGTATTAATAGCTAGGCAATACAATTGTCGTTGATTTTCTTTGTTGCCACAGCTCTGCAGGCTCACAAGCAAGCTCGTGAAGAGGAGGAGACTCGCCACATGGAGGCTAATCCGAGCAAGAAGCAGCTCGATCAGCCACCTCCTCCGCCTCCGCCTCCGCCTCCGCCACCGTTCAGGACCTAGCCTGACCCTCCAACCACGAAGACTGGCTCTTTCTGTCCTCCCTGTGGCTCGTCCGAGAGGGCTCAAAAGGGCGGGCAGGAAAAGAAGAAAGAAGAGACCTCTCGCCGTGAGTCATACAGGGGAAGGAGAAGTTTCGGTCCACCGTCGATCAGCATGATTACTCCAACAACTCCAACATGGTGAGTAGTGAGCCCTGAACATGGTCAGTGGTGAGCCCCGGGCATGGTCAGTGTTGAGCCTGTGTTAAGGTCAGTGGTGACCCCATAAACTTGTTTGCTCAGACTTACACTTCCATAAGATGGAATAAAAAAGAAATGAGTGAGGGTGGGCGGCGCCACCGACGCTCAAGTTAGTAATGATTCAAAGAACAAATAATATTAAACTAAGGAACAAATATAATAAATAAAGAGAAAGCGTATATGTGTACTAAAGGTAGTACTCCCTCCGTCCCGTCATATTAGTCCCATATATTTTTTCGGTCCGTCCCATTTATTAGTCTCATTTCCTAAAAAGGTAAAGTTTTTCACACTCACCAATAAAATATTAATTTTATCCCACTAGAACTCTTGGTTTTTGTGAAATCTCCTTCGTCCCTAATATGACGGGACAGAGGGAGTACTTCTTTCAAAATCGGGCATTCTAACTATTGTTGATTTCTTTCCTATCCATTGTTCTAAGACTATAGGCTCTGCATCCCATGACTCGAGTTATTTTGTAAAGTCCCTTCCGATTGAGAGCTAATTTTCCCACGTTGGGTTCTTAAGTGTTCAAGAACACTCTCCTGAGCAGGAGGTCACCTGTCGTAGCGATCACCCCCGTAGTCGTTGTGGTCGGGTCGTGGTTGTGTATACTGTTGTTCCTCGGCCAGTTTGGCGGCCTCGTCCTCGTTAAGCCGGGAGATCCAGTTTGGTCCGTCTTCCTCCCAGTTGATCTCTAACCAAGCTTGGCGCAACACTGAGTCCATACGGGTGGCTGGTAAGGTCACGGTACAGTTTTGATGTCACGTGAACCCATTCTTGAATGCATAAACCACCGTTTAATGAGGGCAATGCGGGATAGCTGTGAGCTCACAGTTGAACCTCCCCACGTACGACCTCAGTTACTTGCCCTTCTTTAGTCGCATGTTGTTTAGAGCTTCGGGGTGCTTGGTGACACAACAACGATTAGAGTATTGCTTCTGGAATGCGTAGTGGATCTCTACAAAGAATGATGTGGAACTATTCGGCATGTTGATGAGCCACGACAGGCGGGCCCTACAAGGCTCGAACTGAAGTTCTTGCACATGCACGCTTTTTTGAGTGCAGCTGGCACAAAGGTGGTGAGCATCTTTTGCTTGTAGAGGGCAATATGATCCTCTGGGTCAGTGGTACTGTCGTAGAGGGTGAAAGCATAACAACAACTTGGCTCAGAGTTTACAGATGAATATAACAAGAGAGATAAACCATGAGGGAAGCATGTCCTACCCACATGCTAAGAACGTGAGTTGTAACAACCTAAAAATGGAAAAATAAGAAAAGCATAACAACAACTTTATTGACTCAAAACAAGAACAAACATAAAACAGCTACGAGCTCCTCTTCATGCCACAAGGAACGAGCTGCAGTCCATGGCACACCATATCACACGACAGTCAACACACCCCCTCAAGATGGAGGCGGTGGAGATCCACCACACCCATCTTGCACAACAAACGACGGAAGCGAGGTCCAGAAAGAAGTTTAGTAAACAAGTCTGCAAGCTGAATGTCACTGCTCACATGTGTTGGATGTAGAAAACCCTCCTGGTATAAAGTACGAACATGATGGCAATCAAGTTCAATATGCTTGGTACGCTCGTGAAATACGTGATTTTTCGTGATCTGTAGAGCTGCAAGATTATCACAATAGAGAGTGAACGGTGATGGACAAGAAATGTGTAGATCAACTAGCATGTAAGATAACCACTGAAGTTCTTTGGCAGTGGAGCTAAGTGCGCGATATTCAGCCTCCGCACTTGACAGAGCAAGCGTGATTACTTCTTACACTTCCAGGAGATGAGAGACCGGCCGAGGAAAATACAAAAACCCGTAAGATAATGACGAGAGGTTTTACATGTTCCCCAATTAGCATCCGAGTAGCTAACCAAATTCATAGGGTTATCAACCGGCAAAAATAATCCAAGTGATGGTGTTGACTACAGATAACGAATGGCGTGTCATGCCAAGGTATAAGAGTTGACCAACTAACTTGCGGTATCTTTCAACTTCCTTAAATATAGGTGATTCGGTAGAAGTTAGATCAACCCCTAAAGGCAAAAGAGTGGATGCAGAACGGTAGCCTAGCAGCCCAACCTGATCACCAATGACGAGGATATATTTGCGTTGACAAATATAAAGCCCAGTATCACCATGAGCCAACTCCATGCCCAGAAAATAACGAGCCTCCCCAAGATCCTTGATGGTAAATTTGTTATGTAAGTAAGCTTTCAGTGAAGCAATGGCTTCCATATCAGAACCAACCAGCAAGACTTCATCTACATAGACTAAAAGAGCAAGTTTAGAGAAGGTGAATAGGCAGGGATCATGCTATGATTGAACTAAACCAAACTGTAACAGGGATCTTGTGAATTTAGCGTTCCATTCTCGGGATGCCTGTTTTAGACCATAGAGACTTTGAACAAGCTTGCATACTTTCCCATTCGTCGCCTCATGAAAACCTTGTGGAGGGTACATGTAAATATCCTCAGTGAGAAAACCATGGAGGAAGGCATTGTTAATGTCAATTTGATGGATGAACCATCTATGAGAAATAGCTATTGTGAGCAAGAAACGTACGGTTACATGCTTGGCCACGGGTGAGAAAACCTCATCATAATCAAGGCCGTATTGTTTCTTAAAGCCCTTAGCGACTATTCTAGCCTTAAACCGCTCTACTGACACTACAAGAAAAATATTGAAAAACAACACTAAAAAGACAACACTTTTCGTTGAAAAGTGTTGTCGTAGACTAAAAAAGTGTTGTTGTAAATAAGTGTTGTCTTTTAGTAAAATAATACGCTAAAAGACAACGGTTCTACACTAGTGTTGTTGTTTACGTGTTGTCTATTATTGAAAAGACAACAGTTGCTAAAAAATACGCTAAAAGATAACGGTTTTGCACAAGTGTTGTTGATTACGTGTTGTCTATTATTGAAAAGACAACAGTTGCTAAAAATATGCTAAAAGACAACAATTTTACACTAGTGTTGTTGTTTACGTGTTGTCTATTATCGAAAAGACAACAGTTGTATTTGTGTGTTGTTATTCTAATTTGTTTTTAAATTCTAGTGATTCTTATTTAATTTTGATAAAAATATTCTGTAATATTTTGAAGAGTTAAACGTTACATTTGGTGTATTTAATAGTTTTCCCTATATTATTTTATACTTAATTTTTATTTTTTAAAAATAATAACTAAAATTAGGAATCAAAATAATTAAATATAAAATAAAATACCATTAGAGAGTATACGATTTTATCCATATTTAGCTATTACAATAATAATTGTGCGTGGTAAAACCATCTTGCCGATAACCAAAAGATCATAGGTTGAAATACCTTTGAAACATGTGGGTATGTAAGGTGAATTAAATATTTTTAAATGATTATTCAAAAAACATACATGAAGTATTTAAAAAATACCTCGATTTTTAGACTAATTATAAAATATAAAATGACAAAACAAATATGTGCTAATTTATTTGATTTAGATTAAAGATACATTAATAATTATAATTATATATCATATAGAAATTATATAATATGTGTATGTAGTTTAGATGTTTGAGCTCCCGTGTATCATGTGAAAGGTACTGGGATCGATACCCCTTCTCCATTTTAATTTTTTTCATGTTGGAGAAAAGACAACGGTTTAAAAGACAACAACTTTAAACTCGTTGTCTTTTTTAGAAACGACAACGGTTTCAAAACCGTTGTCTTTCAGTACCAACTTACAACAACACCACTTACGACAACACTTTAAAATGCCATACGACAACACTTTTTAACCGTTGTTGTTTCGCATTTTTCTTGTAGTGTGACCCATCAGGCTTAAGTTTTACCTTATACACCCATTTAGAATCAATATCTTGCTTTTCTTTAGGTAAGTCAGCAATGACCCATGTTCCATTAGATTTAAGAGCAGCTAACTCAGTATTCATGGCTTCTATCCACTCTACATACTTACAAGCTTCAGCATAGGATTCAGGTTCTTTAAGTTCAGTAACATGAACTAAGTAACTCACAAAAGAAGGAGTAAAGGAAGATGAGACAGTGTAGGGAAAAGTGTTGGGTGTAAAGGAAGATACCTCTTGTGAAGCGGTCAGAGATAATTGATCTAAGCATGGAGCAATGAAATCATTGGTCCATGCAGGAGGTTTGATGACCCCTTTTCCTCGATTTAATGCTACACAATCTGCAGGGGAAAGGGGAGAAGTATCAGCAGAAATGGTATTTGAAGATGGAGTATGAAGATAAACATGAGTAGATGATTTGGGCTGAGAGTTGTTATCTGAAAATACAGGCTGAATAGGTGTGGAAGGAGAAGATTTAGGTGTACAGGTGAAATTTTCAGTGGTTGTAGGTGATGATGGAGGAGAAGTTGTATTAATGGAAGTATCAGCTGGAGGTAATATCACTTGAGGAATAGGCATATTGGTTGTAGGGGGAAGATTGGAGTTATCTGTGGTGTTGTGGTAGGGAAAAATATGCTGATAGAATTGAACATCTCTACTGTAAAACACTTGTTGATTGTGCAAATCATAAAGTGTATAACCTTTCTTACCTGCTGCCATTCCAAGAGAAACACAAGTTAAACTTCTAGCATCGAATTTTTGCCTTCCAGGAGCAATATTTGCAGCATAACACAGGCAACCAAAAGGAACAAAATCATCAATCATAACTTCGTTTTTGAACAAAACAGCATGAGGACTTCTCCAGTTGAGATGAGCTACAGGTAATCTATTCAAAATCCATGTGGCATGAAATAGAGAATAAGGTCATAGATGATGTGGCTGCTTACTTTGAAATATTAGAGCACGTGCAGTCTGCAAGAGGGTTCTATGTTTTCTTTCCACCTCCCCGTTCTATTGGGGACTATAGCTACATGTGGTGTGATGTATAATTCCAAGTGATGTGAACAAATCATCCATTCTCTTTTAACAAACTCACTCCCGTTATCAGTTCTCACCTTATTAACCTTCATATTGAATTGAGTTTCCACCATTTTAAGAATACCCTGCACCAAACCTGTCACTTGTTATTTGGAATTTAACAGGAATATCCATGTACAAAAATCTTCCACAATAGTCAACATATAAGAAGTGTTTCTCATAGAATCTGCCTTATCTGGGCCCCATAAGTCCATGTGTATGAGATCAAAATCTGTATCAGACTTGTTCCCTTGAGAAGGAAATGAATTCCGAGGTTTCTTAGCCATATGACATACCTCTCAGGCTGCAATTGTGTCACAAGCTTCAGAAGTACACAGTTGTTGAACTTTAGGCAGATGCTGCATTGTTGTAAGTGAAGCATGTCCAAGTATTCTATGCCAATCCAGAGCTGAAAACCTCTGTGCATTATGAACAACATTTACAGGCCTTGAAGTGGGAGATGATAGAACATAAATCTTCCCTAACATCCTTCCTAATCCCAGCACATGATCAACACCCTTCCTATGAATAAGACAATGTGAATCAGTGAAAGTACACCTCACATCCATGTCTGAAAAAAGCTGAGCAATAGAAATAAGGTTGTGTGTGAAGGTAGGAGCAAATAAAATCTTTTTCAGACACAACTTATCAGATAAAACAGCCTGCCCTGCAGATTGTATCCAGGTTGTGCTTCCATCCGACATATGAATCGTTTGTGGTGTGTCCAGAACTACAATATTTTGCAGAAGTGTTTCATTGCAACAAATATGTACACTAGCTCCAGAGTCCAAAATCCATTGATTTTGATTTACCAAACCAGGTACACGAAATATATAATGAGTGTCAAAGTTACTAAAAGGATCACTTGCAATATGTTCATGAGTAAGAAGGTTAACCTTTTCATCATCCACCTTGAATTTTCGAAGACATTTAGCAACCTTATCTTCAAAAATCTTGTCCATATCAGTAGCAGAATCCTTAGATGAATTGTTTTCATCCTGATTAACATGAAAAACTTGTTCTGTTCCCTTTCTCTCCTTATATCCTTTGAACCAGTCAGGATAACCATGTAGTTTGAAGCATTCCTTTGCTTCATGGCCGGTTCCACCACAGTGACTGCATTTTAGCCTTTTCCTTTCTTCTCTACTCATCCAAGGCTTGGGAGGAGAAACCCCTGGTTTTCTAGTCTTGTTAAATGATCTGTGGTGGACGATTGAAAGTGTACATAGCCATGTTAGTTGTTAGAACTTGTTGAGAAGCAACTTGTTTCTGATCTTCATCTTGAAGTATCATGGAGTATACTTTGCTAACACTGGGTAGAGGATCTAGCAACAAAATTTGACTCCTAACATCATCAAAAGAATCATTGAGGCCTAAGAGAAATTTCATGGTTTTCTTCATGTCTTCTATCTTGCTCAGAGCTCCACACACACATATATGATAAAATTGAGAAGTAATGAGTCTGATTTCATCCCAAAGAGCATTAAGAGAGTTGAAGTAATGCATAACGGAATGAGTACCTTGGACACAATTCACAAGCTCACGTTCAAGTTGATACAATTTGGGGCCACTACATCTTTCAAAACGAGACTCTATCTCTAAACATAGCCTAGCCGCATTATCTATGTATTGAAATGTTGTAGCTAAATTCTTGGACACATAGTTCAAAATCCAGGTATAGACAAAATAATCCGCCTTGATCCAAATATTGTAAATAGGAGAATTCGCAGGGGGTTCAGGAAAGCTACCATCAATGAAGGGAAGCTTGTTCCGACCACTCAACGCACGTTGATTGATCGACTCCCAGTGAAAAAATTGTTGCCCGTCAACACAATAGGAACAAGTTGTAAATTGGTTTGGTCAATTGGTTGTATAGAGAGAACGTCCTGTATACCTCGTGGGTCACGCGGATTTGTCATAGGAACGCGATCACCGTTGTCCCCGATCGAAGAAAAAGGATTATCGTCGGAAAACTGATCTGCAGCTGTAGATGAATCACCTTGCTCCTCTGCAAGTATGTATCGCCATGATTTTTTTTGTTTCTGTTTTTGTTTTTGTTTACAATTTCTACCCATAAATCAGGGATAGAACCTGGCTATAGATACCATGTTGAATGAAGATTGAAACAAACAATTTGGTGGAAGAAATTATTCTATTCATTCCTCTTAGCTCGGAGTTTACAAATGAATATAACAAGAGAGATCAACCGTGAGGGAAGCATGTCCTTCCCACATGTTAAGCACGTGAGTTGTAACAACCTAAAAACGGAAAAACAAGAAAAACGTAACAACTTTATTGACTCAAAACAAGAACAAACATAAAACAGCTACGAGCTCCTCTCCATGCCACCAAGAACGAGCTGCAGTCCATGGCACATCGTATCACACGACAGTCAACAGTATCAAGTAAATATAAAAAATCAATATATTGTTGAACATCATAAAATTATTTATTAGATTTCTAGTTTTGTTATTCGTAGACTGTAGATAAAATTATTTGCTATATTAAAAAATCATTCTAGATATAGATCGAGGTATTACCCTTTGTGGGTAGCATAAATCATCGCTAATTTAATCCACTCATCAACGTTTTTTCTAGAAAAATTTCTCTCATTCATTTTCTAGAATTCCATATTAAATTATAGCCATCCTTCCAAAATTATTATAATTAACTTATTACTATATAAATAAAATAATAACAATGATATTGTTTTTTTTAATATAACGTACTTATTAAATAAACTGTGACTAATACTTTTCATATTTCAATTAATTCAAGTATACAATTAACATAGAAAATATTGAAAAGATAAAATATGACTAGTTAATCTTAATACGGTTGACTGAAAATACAGCAGAGTCTTCTTCAAGCTTGCTGTCTGAGACTAGTTTATTATTACGAAGATTTAAGTTCTTCTAAATCTAATCCGAAGAAGACTTAACATATTTTTGAGTTAGGTGGATGGATCTTCTGGCTTGCAACAAAACAAAATGCTTCTACCTGTAGTAGTACTTGAGCAGCTTCCAAGATTGCCTGCTGCACCATGCTGATCCTGATCTCTTCACTGGGCTTGCTGATACTATTTGATAACATGTGGTTTTATGCTGGAGTGAGAGAGAGAGAGGTTAAATTAAATAGAGAAAAATTTCAAAATGCCCTATTTCACTATGATTCATAACAAAAATGCCCCATGTTATAATTATCTTCAAAAAATGCCCCAAGTACACATTTCTGTCAAAATTCAGTTGTTAGTTGGCACGAATTTAGATGTATTATGTTAAATAACGAATTTTGAAATAAATATTGCTGAAATCAACTCAAAAAGATGATGATGACCGGTGATGACTTGAATTTATTTGGAATTTATTATACATATTTTGCAAAAAAAAAAAGCGAAGTCAGGTCCGGCTCGGTGGTCCCGACCCGGTTCATGATATGTATGGTGATGACTTGAATTTAAAAGGAATGTATTATACATAAATTTGCAAAAAAAAAAGAGTGAAGTCGGGACCGGTTCGGTGGTCCCGACCCGGTTCATACCGGTCCCGACCCCAGCAGACCGGTCCCGACTTCAATTATATATATATTTTTTTTATTCACATCAAAACCCTAAAATCCTACCCCATTTCATTCCCAAACTTCCCCCCCTCCCTGGTGCGCGCGGCTGCTGTTTGGAGAAGAAGAAGTGGTCCTTCTCAAGATCAAGTCGGCACCCACATTTCCTCTCTCCATCTTATTTAATAGCTGGAATTCTTTATCCTAATATGATATGTTTGTTTGTTGTTGAATTTATTTGTTTTTTTTTTTCGAATATAATCCTAAATATATGTTTATTATGTTTTGGAGTTGTGTGTATTTTGTGTTTCCATGGAATTGTTTGAAAGCATATACATTTGTGTCTTGGTGATGACTTGAAAGTGCTTGGTTAAAATTTTGTTAAATAATAAATATTTATGTTTGGAAGGGTTCGAATTTTCTTCAAATACTTTTGTTTGGAATTGTTAAATATTAGGTGATGATTAATTGTTAGAATTTTTTTGTTTGGAATTTTGTTAAAATGTTTGATGTTAGTGATGAATTATTGAAATTGGATGTTCGAATATTCATGACATTTTGTCTATTTTATTTAGCACTTGTTTATTTCATTAGAATATTTTAGTAATTGTGATTTAAAATAATTTATAAATTTAATATTAATTGTGCAGGTTCAATTTATTAGACCACATTTACGTAGCGTAAATTATAAGGTTAATTTGTGCACGAAGGTGACTATATTGGAGACAATTAATAATACGTTGAATTCAATAGGGGGTAACGATTTGGTTGATGAGTTTAAGAATGGACCGTTTGGTAAACTTTTAATTTGGAGGGAAAATAGAGCTAGTGCCTCTCAGCCATTAGTACGACTTTTAAGTTATGAAATTAGTAGTCCGGACCCTAATGTTTTATGGTTTCATATTGGTGGGCAGACTATTTGTTTTGGGGTGGGTGAGTTTGCACTAGTGACTGGTTTGAATTTTGGATCTTCTGATTTTGATCCTTGTGGTACCCACGATCCTTCTGAGACGTCGGTGTATACCCTGTTCTGTGGTGGTAAATCTATCACAGCTAGAGACTTATTACTGATATTTAAGGATGCTAAAGTTCGAAGGAATAACCACGAGTTGTATTTAAGAGTGGCTAATATATTAGCCATGTGGGTTTTTGTTTTAGGGTATTCAGAAAAACATCAGATCGAGAGTTGGGTTTTTATTTTGGTAGATAATTGGGCTAGGTGGAACACTTTTCCGCGGGGTGGGTATGCTTATAAGTCATTAACCTACTATTTAGATCAAGCTCCCGTGCAGATAGAATCAAAAGGGACACTTCACTTGGGCGGTCCAATTTGGACTCTACAGGTATAATTTTAATTTTGTAATATATTTATAAAAAAATTCTTGTAATAATGAGGTTTTTTTTAATGTAATACATGAATTTGTAGGTGTGGGCCTATGAGGCTATTCCGTTGTTGGGCGCATACTGCGCCAACTTGATAGCCCCTACTAATCTCCCTCGATTTACGAAGTGGTTGTTCAAGAGGCCAGCTAAGATCGATTGGGTTTCTTTCTTTGCTCAAGAAGAGGTATAAAGGTAAATTGTATCCTTATGAAGTTAATATTTTTCTAACTATAATTTGTTTTACTGCAGAGAGAAGTCTTCACCAACCTGATCCCATTTGAAGTTGAACAAAACTCTTTGTACTATCAATCTTCTCAGATGCCTGACTGTTTAAGTGTTAATTTCCCATTCCCAGAGAACCCGATACGTACATTGGGAAATAGAGATGATGGAGCAGAGGGGTCTCGAGGACAGGGGTCCCGTGGAGAGCAGGGGCATAGTCAGAATCAGGGTGATGAAGGTCATGGGTATGGTGAGGATCAAGGTGGTGAGGATCATGAGGATGAGGGTATACAACATGATGAGGAACATACTGAGGGTCGTAGAGACACAGCGGTACACTCTCCATCTCAGGGGCAGGGTTCGAGAGCGTCTCATAGGCGCACTCGTTCTAGGAGAGATAAGGGGTCATCTAGTGGGGATTCACGAGATTCTAGGAGTTATCAACATTCTCAGTCTTTTATGGATAGGGTTCGTTGATAGCGTATTTTTCAACACGCTAATCTGCAAGTGTACAGACCACTGCAGAGGGCAAGTAATAATTTATCGAACTCGAGGACTGCAGGCTCGAAATACAACTAAGCACTAAAACATAGATATCTTACTACTATCTAGGCAAATCATAAAGAAGTTTTGGTTTTCCTAAACTAATTGATTTTAAAAGCAGAAATAAAATAAAAAGACAATTAAAGATTTTTAGAAAACAAAGAGAAAATAGGATTCCAGGGCAATCCACTTTGACTATTAAACAAACAACGTTTTCATGCAATTCAATCCCAATTTAATTTCCAATGATGTGAGCAATCGCGAAAATGTTATCAGGCGACCCTCTCGGATGCTAAACCATAACATGGAAATAAAATACCTAATGACTCCTCTCGGATGCGCAAAAAGGAATTTTACTCTCGATAAAAACCTTGGATTCAAAACCCTTTAAAAGTTCAACTTCCTCACGGATAATTGTTCTAATAAATCTGATAAATTTGCGTCTTAATTGACAACCTAGACCTCTCGGTTCAAAAACTATCAATTCAAATCACAATTAATGATAATTAATGCAATTATTGAAAATCCAAATTAAATCAGAACATCAGAGGAAAAGGAACATTAAATTGCAGAAATTGTTGAATGAATAAATACAAAGTTTCAAAACCCTAGAATCCAAAAAGGGATTTAGCCAGACATGCTAAATCCTAGAAAAACAAAGAGATGAAGAGTCATAAAAACAGGAAAAGGAAATTAAAAACCCGCGTAGTCTTCAATCTTCAATTCCTTGCATGCTCTTCCAGTTCCCCTTGAATTTCATGGAGAAAACCCTAATTCTAGCCTAAGGATTTAATTCAGAACGTAGGAATTTGAGAATATGAATTGTGGAACTTTTTCTGACTTTTGGAACTCATATATATAGATGGGAAATTTAAATCTCAAAAGATATGGAAGAATTATCAGTCTTGGGCCAAAAGATACGTAAGTTTACGTCAAATATGCGGAATTGGCGAGCTGGGGAACGCGTCCGGCGATCGCAGGCAGGGAGGGGCGATCGCCGGTTGTGTTTCGAGGGAGAAAAAGGCAGAACCGGCGACCCGCCGGCTGAGGAGCTCAAGTCGCCGGTTGAGGAGCTCAAGTCGCCGGATTTGCACAGTAAATCGCCGGTTTTGCATGCTGGGTCGCCGGTTCTGCAACCGGGTCGCCGGTTGCGTAGACAGCTTGCGCAGTCTCACGGTTTTGGCCATAACTTTCGCTCCCGAACTACGATTGACCTGATTCCAGTTGCATTGGAAAGCTAACTCGAAGATCTATCCATTGGTATGCTCTATTAGCTCGAATTCCATGTGTGGAGGAATTGGTGACTGTTTCTTTGAACGTAAACTGCTTTCGGAATGGGTTTCCATTGAAACTTGGCCTAAAACATATGTGGGTGCAATCTTTCTCTCACTTCTTCTTCGTCTTGATGCAAACAAACATCGATTGGCTCCACGGCACTCATTCAGACTCAAATACGCATGAAATCTGTGCAAAACAACATCAAACAAAGCCAAACGTAATATTTCCTTAAAGAATAAGAATAACGCATGAAAAGATCACATAATGGCTCAATCTGAAGTATAATCAAAGCATAATCACATCAATAAATTGCACAGAATGAGTGTTTATCATTCGTGCAGTTGTCACTGAGGCTATCGATGCAGTAGTGCCCAGGGCAGTGCAGAGGGCAGTTGATGCTGCAGTGAACAACAGTTGCCTCGGACGTATCCAATGGCATGATTTGAACGAGCTAATTATTCATATCACCTGTAATTTGACAACTTTCTGGTAGAGGATTGGTAGGCATAAGATTCGAAATAAAAGAACTCATGCCGCCAGCTGATCTTATCCATGCAGAAAATTCTGCAAGTGTGCAACCCATCAAGAAATTCTCACCTTCATTATCGGAATCAGATCCAGATGAGACTGAGTCAAGATCAGCCTCTTCGTCTTCTTCCTCTTCAACCACACCACCATCAGTTCTTGTGTGGTATTCAGGATTGAAGCCAGCCTCCTCATCTTCGGTCTGAATATCGTAGCTCGCTTCATTAGGCTCTTCATAGACTTCATCATTTAAGTCAGGAATATGTGAACCCCGACTTCCACCTTGAGAACCTATATCAAAATGCATGGAAGATGAAAACCTTTGAAGTTCTTCTCCAGTTGGACTGTAATTCACATACGGTGGTGGACTCACTGAGGATATGATTGGGATGTAGGGGGATGGCTCCCGTTGAGAAGTGCCAACACCAGTGTCGATTGTAGGATTCATAATAATGTAAATATCAGGCTCCGAGTACAAACGGAACAATCGCTGCAGCTCGCCATTCTCCGTCAGCAATAAGGCTCCGTTTCTGCCGCTACGAGTTTGATATGTAAAATATATATTGTACTCACGTCGAATGTTCTCTGCTTCAAGAATCATCTGGATGCTGCTTCTCAAGGCAGCTATTGATATATTGGCCGTTGATAAGTAAATCAATCGTTCATGCCCGTCAATATAGTGTCATTATTGATCGAACTGACCATTGTAGTGCAAAAATAGGTTGCACCAATTCTCCATTACGAAGTGTCGAAAGTGAGTGAGTGAGTGAGAGAGAGAGCGTAAGAAAAAGATGAGAGAATTTTCGCAAGTTTGTGGTGAACGCAAGTTTGCAAATAAATTGAATTATATAAAGCAAAGTTACGTATATGATTCAATGAATGGATTCAAAGTCTACAAAAAATAATTGATGGAATTGATTAGCGCAGTACAAAATAGGTCGATTCTTACTGTTTTTTTTCCAAAAAAGTTAACAAGTTGGCATGCATGTGTCTGCATCGCAATGTACGACTTATTTGTATTCACACATCTCCACAATAATTTATTCATTGCAGGAAACAAAAATTTAAAAAGAAAAAATTAACTCAAAATAATGTAGGGATCAATTTAAAAATAAAAATATTGGAGTCAGGACCACCGGTTAGACCGGGTCGAGACCGGTTCCTAGCCGGTCATCACCAATGTAAAAAAAAAATTTGTATTTTCGGTTTCCTGGCCGGTCAGCACCATTCTGAACTAATCAGGAGCATTACTTTAAAAAAATGTGGTCGGGACCAACCGGTCCGAACCGGTCGGCACCGTTCCTGGCCGGTCAGGACCACTCTGAACCGGTCAGGATCACATATTATATATATATATATATATATATATATATAGAGAGAGAGAGAGAGAGAGGAGGGATCATGTAAAAAAAAATTCAATTGTGAGAAAAAAGAATGAATCGTGTCCATCAGATCTAAAAAAATCAATGGTTGATATTAAATCAAGCAACAACTAAAACGCAATCAAGCAGCAAAATAATCAAGCAACAACTAAAACACAATCAAGCAATACTGCAATCAAGCAACAACCTGAATACAATCAAGCAATGTCGTAAATGCAATCAAGCATCTTTCTCACTTTCTCACGTTAAGAGTTTTCTCACTGGATCCGCTCCCTATATATATATATATATAGAGTTGTGATCATATGTTAACCACTTCCCAGATGTTACTTGTTACCTCGCTGGCGGTGCATTATCTAGACAAACTTACTATATCTAGGCAAAATCAGGTACATTGCGAAGATAATGTACTACATTACATTATCTAAGTACATTATCTTCGCAATGTACCTGATTTTGCCTAGATAATGTAGTAAGCTTGTCTAGATAATGCACCGCCAGCGAGGTAACAGGTAACATATGGGAAGTGGTTAACAAATTAATGCATCCCTATATATATATATTTTTCCCCATATAGTGATGATGACTATATCAAGTCAAGATCCTATAAATTCTTTTTCATTCCTTATTTATAAAATTGTTAAATTCATTATAATACTTAAATATTGCTCTTATTTAATAATATGGATATCATTACACTAATAATTGTTTAGATTTGATAGTTAAACGAAAATTATTGTCAGAAATTGTATTTTTGGGCATTTCTTAGACATGTTTATAAAAATGGGCATCTTCTTGATTTGTTTTTAAAAAGTGGGCATTTTTAAATATTAAGACAATTAAATATTTACACAGTGAAGTATGAGAGTTTTTGTGTAAGCAATATAAACCAAGAAAAGAATTCAAAAAAATCACCCACATTTCTGCGTTTTGATGAAGTTTCCTGGTATGTTTACTACATCATCAAATCTCTTGCCAGCTTAGAAAAATCTTCATTCATTTCACTTGTTTTAGATTCAAATCCTTCACTTTCTTGGATATTCAGAATCGTCAAAAATATCATTTTGTTTATTTATTTTTCTAGTAGTCAGCGAGGCATTTTCCGGACTATTTCCCGGAAAAATGTGATCAAGACAAGACAATCATTGGTTGACTTAATGAAAAAACATCAACCAACGGTGATAACTAAAGTTTATCGATCTGGTAAAGTGAGAAGAAAAATACACACATCACAACACAATCACAGCCTTCATTTTTGGACTTTGGACAAACAAACGTGTGGTGAAGTCGTGGTGCCGCTGGGTCCTCATGATTCCACGCGCTTCATGAATCCCACAAGATATTTATTGATTTTTTATGAGAAGGAGTTTACATGAGATTTGTTCATGCTTACAACGGCAAGCCAAAAGTGGAGTCTTTTTCTTTAAATTGTGTCCATTCTTCTACTTTTGGGAAGGTACTACGCCGAGTTCCAAAAAAAGGTTTTAAACTACTTCAAATGATTGGATTTTTGTTTTTGCAGTTGATTTTCTAAATTTCTCGCGGGGATTGATTATTCCTGCAGAAAGAATGCAAGGGCACTTGTTGCAATCTCTCTCTCTCTGTGTTTAGTAACGGCTTTCTTGAATTTCTCTACATTTGAAAGCTTCATTCTGTTTTGATGCTTCTTTTTTTTAACAGGGGTCAAGAATTGCTTGATCTGCCGATGGATGAGTTGGTTAAAATTGTATGTACACACATGTGGATGTTAAAACAACCTCGTGTATGCATATATATTTCCTCTTTTCAGAAGTAAATCACATTCAGACATTCCGTTTAGGTTGAAGAAGGATTAATTTGAATCGTAGAAAATAAGGATTACTGCTGCGGCAACGGCCTAATACCGGAGCTGAATGCTGGCGCGGCTCTGGTTGGTAGTCGGAGCAATGCACCAAATTCGTGGAAAATATTGATGTTGTATATTGAGATGGTTGATGAGGAAAAGGGAGCCTTCAGATGCTACTCCCTGCCGCAAAAAGTGGAGAGCCAGTTAGTGGTGGCAATGAGGTCGGGTTCTAGGTCGAATTGCAACTTAATAGTAACACGTTATACGTCAATTCAAACTCAATTCGTTTGTTTTTTCGGGTCAGAAAAACCCTTAAAATCTCAATTTATTTATTTTGAGGTCAACTAAAAATTGACCTGCTTAATTGATCTGTTTAACAAGATCATTTATTTTTTCGGGTAAAAAAAGTCAACCCGAATTTGACCTATTTATTTTCAGGTCAACCTGAAAGTGTTCTGCTTAATTATAGTGAAAGATTTAACCTTAATTAAAATAAACTATTTAACACGAAAATGACTTGTTTAACACGAAATTACAAATCCAATAGAATAGAATGTAACATTAAAATTGATTAATTTCGCGGGTCATTCGGGTGATGCGGATCGACTTGAAACTGATCCGAACCCGATACGAGTTTTAATTGGATTTTTCGTGTTCGATCTGAAATTACCCGAATTTAAAATAGGTTGACCCAACCTGTTAGATTCGTGTCTAGTTATCATGTCAAGTCGAAAATTGTCGACTTTACCGTTAGTGATGACGTGCATTCTATCAAATAGATACATAAAGCATATGAATAATTAGGGGTGGCAATTGGGTCGGGTTTGAGTTGGCAGGTCGGGTTGAGACCAAATATTACCACGTTATATGCCAACCCAAACCGAACCCATTTCTTTTTTGAGTCTAGAAAAATCAACCCGAACCCGACTTGTTTATTTTCAGGTCGACCCGAAAATGACCCGTTTAGTAAAACAAATTACTCCCTAAAAAAATTTACATAATTTTTATTTTTATTTTTATTTTTATTTATTATTTTATAACATATATCTATACAATAAACAATAATAAAAAAATATATAAAAAATTATATCGGTCATTTTTTCTTTAAGATTACTTTTAAAAAAAAATACAAATATGGTATTGCTATAGGATAATATTTAAATTAAATCTCATAGATTTTGTATTTGATATACTTCTTTTTATTTTCATTAAATGTATATATAGTTTGACATATAATATAAAAAATAATTTATATAATATAATGTATGGAATATTAATGAATAATAATAAATATAGTTACAAAGAATCGTTAAAAAAAATGTTAAGATATATAACTTTGTAAATTTTATCTTAATATATTATAAAATAAGATATTATATAATCCCTCTGTCCCGCTAGATTAGTCCATATTTCCATTTTCGTCTGTCCCGCCAGATTAGTCCACTTTTCTAAAATAGAAAAAAATCTCCTCACATCAATAAAATATTAATTCCACTACACTCACAAACATTGGTTACTGTGTCGAATTCAAAGTGGACTAATCTAATGGGACGGAGGGAGTATCTTATTCGCGCATAACGCGGGTGTAAATTATTGCATCACATCACATCAATTTTATTTTATTTTTAATTCTGTTTTACTTGATATGTATTTATGTTATAGCATATACATATATTTTAATAAACAGTAATCACAATTTCAACAAAATCATATGTGTCATTTTTGAGTAAAACATTACGTTTTCACTATTTTATCTTTTTTTAAAACAATATTAGTATAGTGCTAAAGAAATAACACAAATGTAATTTTTTTGATAGGTTAATTTGGTAAAACAAACTCTAATTTTAATAAGCTTTATGCTTTATTTACTTGCTTTGGTGTTATAAAATTTATATTAATAGTTGGATGTAGAATAAAAAAATATATTATAAATATACTAATACATACACACACACACACACACACACACACACACACATATATATATATATATATATATATATATATATATAATATTTTTATAGAGTTATTGTTGGTCCCCGATCAGAGTGTTTTGTATGCAGCGGAAGTATTAAATCAATCTTGCACGTATCTTGCTAAGGTCTCAACTTAGCAACTGTTTATCAAATGTGTTTAAGCTCAAATATTCGTTAATACAAATTGAAGTTTATACTACAACACTTGATATGTTGAGTTTCAAATATATGTATGCGCAGAATATAACGAAATAAGGCAGTAAAGACACAAGAATTTATAGTGGTTCGAACAATTGTTCTACGTCCACTCTTCAGTCCTCCAACTGAAAATTTCACTAGAAGAATGAGTAAAAGGTCAGGCATGATCTCTAACGTTGAGCAGCTCCTCCGCCTGGTCAGCGCGCACCTTCAAGCACCTCGATCTCCAATCTTCAACTGGTGTCGCTCCGTAGAGTGAGGACAAACCTCCCTTCTCCTTGGACGTCGACTGCTGGGAGTTTTATAGTTCTTCCCGGAACCTATCCTTGTGTTGGCGTTGCCCGTAAGAATCACGCTTGCATGGCAATCGTGACTGCTAGATTCTTTCCAGAGTAGAAAGAATCCCAAAATAACCTTGGAAGCTTAACTTCGTAGGTCTTGAGCTTTAGAGATGAAAGCTTGTGAAAAGCTTCACTCAAGAACTTAGTTCGGATGAGTTTGCGTAATGTAAAGAGTGTTTCTGATCTCTTTTGTTATCTCTGTATGTAGAAATTCGCGAACCTTTGAATCAAATAAGGATGACACCTATTTATAGGTGAAGATTCAAATGACTGTTTGAATCTTATCCGTTAGACTCAAAGGGATTGCTTGCCTATCTGCGTTCTTCCTTTTTCTGCAGTAGACAGAGACTCTTCAAGTCTCCTCGACTCTGATTGTTGTAGCATCTATTTGTAGTCGTCTTTGTCAGAACGGATCTTTTGGTGTAGCTCTGAAACCTCCTTTGTGTATCGTGATTGTTCTATCCTCTGATTCGTCGGGTTTCCTTGTAATTTGGATCCGTCTGATTTACTATTCTATAACTTCTCTTGATTGTCGTTTATTGTTTGCTGGCCGTTAACATACGGCGGGTATCTCAGCAGTTTGAGCTAAGACCTTCGGTTTCTGCTGGAGTTACTTCTTTAACATTTTTGTAGCATTCCTCCGCATTGCTGGCCTTTTTCTTCTTTAGCAGTCTTCAGCATTTCATTAAGTCTGCTGACTCCTTGAGCATCCTTGATTCTTTTTCTTTCTAAGTCTATTACAACTCGAGTATGAATTCCTATACAGGACTTTTACAATCGACTCGATACTGAGTTGCTAGAGCTTTGATGCACCAAAACATATCAAGCAATGACTATGAATCAATTACAACATAAGGGAATTTATAATATCTAACAATATTCCTAACAATTTCCCCCTTTTTGGTGCGACCAAAGCCTCAATCTTAAGCTTTAATTCTAACTTATCATGGGAAAGCTAATCACTGAGATTTCAAAGATTTTTCCTATCAAGTCTATTCTCATCATCTCAACTCCCGTATACTCAGTATGATTCCTAAACGTTCCCCCTCAAAGTATCAAGGGTATTACTCGATTATTCAAGAATTTTTATCTAGTAAATGGCTTCAATATCTTTTATCAGATCAACACATAGCACATTCACACACAATTTCATCAAGCAATCACAAGAACATTTCACACACATCACAATCCACGCAGTTTGCTGATTACACTAAGTGTGTAATTTCAGCTTATTCAATTAGATCAGCGTTGGAAAATGAGATGTTGTCTTCAATCAGAGTTAGCTTCCATTAAAGATATCATGCTCAGTTGTACATAGAACACACACTCAAATCGAAAACAAAAATATCAAGTTTTTCAACTAGGAGACTCATAGAGTTAAGAGAGATATTACTTCTTGGTTGTTGAGGAGTCTGAATTAGCAACATTTCTGGCAATTGAAGAACCAGCAGTGGGCTTCTTCACATTCTTGAGTGCTTCCATCGTCATCTTCATGAAGTTGTCCAAGATAGCTTCTCTTTCTTGTCTTCTGATTCTCTCCTTCTCTTCAATTCTTCTCTGTTCTTCTCTCTCCTCTTCTTCGCGTTGTGTCCTTAAACATTCTTCATCTTGTCTTCGAGCTTCAAAGCGAAGAAATCTGTCTTCTTGCTCCTTTTTTTCTTTCTGCTTCTTCTGCTAACCTCTTCTCTTCCCCCTCTTTGATCACAGCAAAAATCCCGGTGGAGAAGGTCTCGAATTTATCTTGTTGAGAAGCAAGCATTTTGCCTTTCGCTTCGGACAACTGGTTAGTGACTTCGGTGCGCACAATCGGTACCAGATGCTCTCCTATGCTTCATCCTACCATTGTATGGATGAACTGCTTAAGGTACCTCTAATAAGGGTTGGAGCTCAAGGGCTCAGTTTCCATGATTTAGGGTGCCTCAGATAGCACTATTTGATTGGTAGCCAATCCTTGAGAGGAAGTGGATGGTTGGTCAACATGAGTTGATGCGGTAGGTGCATTCTCCCTTTTTTCTTCTTCTTCAGCAGTAACAGGGGGGCGGCCTGAGGCTTTGCATCCTGGAAGACTTGTTGGCTAGTTGACTAAGGATTTATTCCTTAAATTCCAACATCCTTTTCCTATTCTCTTCTGTCTTTTGTGCAGCTTGTTCTTCGGCTAATTTCTTCTTCAATTCCTCAGCTGCATCCATCTGTCTTATAGTGGCAGGAGACTTAAAATGCTGAGTGAATGGTGGAGAGTCTTCGGTAGCATACTCTGATGTGTGAGCGATCTCATGTGGCTGCTCTGTGAGCCTTGGTCTTCTGCAGCCTTGCAGCAACTTGCTTCTCCGAGTACTGTCGTTTGGATGTCTGATCCACCCAATCGTCAGCCCATTCTTCTTCACTCCTCCAGTAGTTGAGACCAATCCTTGCCATCATAATTGTGCGGTCCTCGTAATGTTGTTCATGAGTGGCATAATCGAAGAATCGCCATCTCTTGAACTCTGTTCTCAACCATTCTTGACGGAAGACTCGTCTAGCAATTTAGCAGGATATGAATTATCGACTTCAGCAACAGCTTGAGCTTCTATAAAGATGCAAATATTTTTTGCCCAAGATATGAGATCATCATTCTTCTCATCTCGCACTGTGACAGGAGGACACCACTTCGCAATCCTCTTTGCTTTGTGATAAGCTCATTATTTTACTCGCTTATCTATATTATTTTCTACTATTTTATGTAGTTTTATTGAGTTTATATATATATTCTATGCATGAGTCTATATTAGGTGGTATTATGCGCATTTTGGTGTTTTTGTACACGAGAAAGTCGTTCCGGAAGCTGTGACGTGTAAGAGTAGCAGTGAAGAGTTCTTCCACAAGAGGAATTCGAGCTATTGGCACATGGCAATGGATGATGCTTTGAGTTAGCTCTCCAACGCAACTGGAATCGGGTCAATCGGAGTTCGGGAGAGAAAGTTATGGCCAAAACCGTATTGATAGGATATCTTTAGCCCTAGATTTGATAGGTTACACATCCACCACTATAAATACCTATGTAAATTCGATTTTTCAGAATTCCCCATTATTCCCAATCATATTTTAGAGGTTTTGAGAGTTTGGAGACTTGGGAAACACGAAACCCTTTTATTTTCTTGCAAGTTCTTTATGTTTATGCAATTTAATATGTTTTCTTTTGGAATTCTATCTGCGATGAGTGGCTAGAAACCCTAGCGGGTTCTAGGGTTTGATATTATTATGGATGCATGTAAGAATTAATTAATTAGGTTCATGATTCCTGTGTTTATTTTATAATTCTAATTTAATTCAAGGACCGAGAGGTGACAATTAATTTAGATGTCTAGCTATTGATAGAAGGACCGAGAGGAGAATATTAATAGTGGGAATAGAAATGCATGATACAATCTACACTATCCAAACAGATGTACTAGACTGTAGGAATTAAACTGATTTGCTTATCAGATTGACTAATTTGGTGTACTTTGAGACCGAGCGGAGATAGTCACTAGTTAGTAATCTAGGTTATATTTGCCAAACTAGGAAATATAGCATTGTTGCAGTATTCCACCTGTTAAATTAATTGATTCCTACATGTCATCCATAATATGAATTCTTCCCTAGAATCTGTGTTCCTTTAAATTTGCTTTCAAAACTACTTTAATTTTCTGCATTGTTTTCTTTACTTTTATAAAACCCTGATTTTGAATTCCTCAAACAATGAATCATAGGATCATAGCTAGTATATAGGATAGTTTCCCCACACAATTCCCCGGCAACGGCGCCAATTTGATCACTGCTATTTCTAACAGATTAATTATAATAACAGCGGCAAACGACCCTCGCCGGGAAGGTTTAGATCGTAGCCCAGGATCAAGAGTAGACACGACGCGGAAATGACTCTGACAGAACTAGAAACGAAACGACGAATGGATGGAAGTTCAGCAACCCTAATTCGACCCTTCAAATGACGTATTCCAAACAAATCTCATATACACCCCAAGAAGCTGAAGAACTATCGACCCTTCAAATGATGTATTCCAGAATAATCTCATATACGTCCCAAGAAGCTGAAGAACTAATGATGCAGAACGGTAGAAGACACCACAATCGGATGTGTAAGTCCGGTTGATAAGTCAGTTTGAATTTCAAGGTAATCCACAGAAATTCATGAGTTTTCAGGATTGGAGAAATAACTCACAAAATTATTATTGAACTAAAAACTGAATCACAATGAAAATATGAAACCCTATTTATAGGGAGAAAATCAAATCTCTAAACCTAATCTAACTAGGAAATCAAATCAAATCTAGAAATTAAATCTTGCTAAAAATCAAATCTAACAAATCTAGAAATCAAATCAAATCAAATTAAAACTAAATCAAATCTTATCAAGATATATCAAATCTTCTATAATATCTTCAACAAATCTTCTTGAAATATCTTGCTAACTGAATCTCCATCATTCAATTTGATCACTGTAATTTCTACAGATTAATTATAGAAATAGTGGCAAATAAATTTGTAAACCCTAAAGTTATCGATCCAGGGGAATGAAGCAACGAAAAATCTTAAGTACTAAATTATAAGTTCTCAAAATACTGGTCAGGAAAATCAATTTAAAAGTTTTGGTTGTTTTGAAAATCGCAATACTTACTAATAAAAATTAAACAGGAAATTAAAAGGCTTTTGGATTCAGATAAGAAGAGCACAAATTCCAGGGATATCTACTTATCAAGTATGACATGGATGAATGAATTGATTAATTCCCAATTTTAATTCCTCTTCGTAGTGAAACATCAGAAAAATATTATGAACTTCTTTGTTTGACAATTCATAAAGTAGATTAATTAATTACCTATCTCCGCTCGGTCTCAAAATAAATTAACTAACTCCAAAAATCTACAGATTTATACCTACAATCAATCTCCTTCAGTTACGACAAGAAATCAGATTATATTGTGAAAATCTCTTTCCATTGAAAACTATCACAGTTACGTCTCAAGTAATCAACTAGATAATCCTAAGATGTGATCAGCAAATCAAGATTTTGAATAAGCACATATTTCACAAACTACGAAGGGAAAGGGAAAATAATTCAATTAATCAAACATGTATACATTGATAATTCAAAACCCTAGAATCTGAGGAAGAGATTAGTTACACATATTCAGAGTAATATTCATCATAGAAAGATAAAACCTGAATTGCATAAAAACTTGGGTCTGAATGTCTTCCCACAAAAATATGTCTTCAAACATAAACCTAAAAACTCTTGGAATCTCTAAAAATCTGCAATTTGGAATGAGGAATGCTTAAAATTCAATTTTACAAGGTTATATATAGAGGTGGAGGTGTATCATATCAAATATAGGGCTAAAGATATGAAAAATCTCGAATTCAGCCAATTTTCCGTGCCAAGAGGTCCGCGTCGATCGACGCGGCATCCCCGTCAATCGACGTGGAAAACTGAGGTCAGCCCCGTCTGCGCGGTCTCACGGTTTTGGCCATAACTTCCTCTCTCGAACTCCGATTGACCCGATTCCAGTTGCGTTAGAGAGCTAACTCAAAGCATCATCCATTGCCATGCACCAATATCCCGAATTCCTCTTGTGGAAAAACTCTTCACTGCTACTCTTACACGTCACTGCTTTCGAAACGGTTTTCTCATGAGTTTAGGCCTAAAAACCTGCATAAACATCAAAACACACCTAAACCACCTAATAATGACATTATGCATAAAATATATATATATAAACTCAATAAAACTACATAAAATAATATAAAAATAATATAGATAAGTGAGTGAAATAATGAGCTTATCAAATCCCCCAAACTTGAACGTTTGATTGTCCTCAATCAATAGGTAAGAAAGAAATCAAAAGATCAAGTGGTTAAAGTGCAATGCCTCAAAAGATTCATCACAGTCAAGAACCAAGAATCCACTATCCACAAACAATTTGAAAGAGACGGAAAATTCATCAACCGTGGAAGAACTCACAGGAAGTGTATCGCTCAACTCTCAAGTGTGTAAGGTAAAGATGAAAGCACTCAAAAACATGTATGAAGAAATTTCTACCATAGGCTTGCAAATTGTCTAATATCTCCACTGCTAAAATGTGCATACAAGTCTAGAATCAAAAAGGACTTTTGAAGGGTTGTAATGTAGGCTTTTTCTGATAAGGTAGGGAAATATGGCCAAGTGACTAAATCTATTGAGTTCATGACTATCAACATCTCCAACCACTATCTATAATCATCCACCTTATATCCTCAAACTCCATTTTTTTTTCTCCCTTCTCTTTTTTTTTCTCTTTTTTTTTCTAGCTCATATTGAATCTCTTATGCTCTTTTCGATAATTTTGTATTCTTTTGTTTTCAGAGAGCTTATGAGAATTCTAATTATTTCTAGAGCTTCTCAAACATACATCTTTTCACCACTAATTTATCATATCTTATCACGAATTCACCAATCAACCCCATACATACCACAACTCAAGACATGAGTGAGACAATACTTTTCTTAATCTCATAGACAAGGAAAGAAAAATTGTACAGGCTCAAAGTGGCTAACTAGGGAGAATTTTATTGTGAAGGGACATTGTTAAGGATATTGGGTTATCAAAGATGGCCTAAGATCATTTTCTAAACTTGTGCACACTATGCAGTCTCAATACAGAAAATAAGCAAGTTCTAGAGAAATCAAAACACACATGTGAATCTCACATCAAACGAAATAAAGGCTCAAATTCTCACACAATGATTCAAAAATTTTCTTCCACAATCAATTTCAAATCAGCTCAATCAGCATGCAAGTATAAGTTTCAAATCAGTCATATCATGCGGTATTCTACATTCATAGGCATCTAACCACAATCTCAATCAATTCAATACTCAACCCTCAATTAATTCTAATCTCACAATCTCATTCATATTATCTCAAAACTCAAAAATTTTCCCCACAAAATAGCATAAAATACGAAAAATTAAAGACAAAAGCCGAAAAATTAAAGACAAAAGCGGAACAAATAAAAGATAGGGCGTTCCATCTCTTGTCCACATCCCCTCAAACTTATTTTCAACTCGAAGAGTGGAATAAGTTTGAAAATCAGACAAAAGAGGGAACGATACCTGGTAGTTGATCTCAGACATCAACTTTTTTATCCCCCGGAGTCTTCAATCACCATCAGGGAGGTTGCATCCCCCATTTCTTGACATCTTTTTCCAAAAGGATCTTGTGCGTGCATAATGAGGGGTTGATTCCCTAATGTCGCTCAATGTCCCCCCAATGGCGGACTTGTGCTTTCGTAGGACCCGTAGTAATTTTTTCAACTCCCCATACCTGAGGTGTGCCGGAAGCATCTTGAGTTCTAGAACCAGTGGATCAGAGTTGGATGGCTGCTTTTCCAAGTTTGCGTCGATTGACATGGATGAAACTGCAGCAATCCATTTTCTACGTCGCGCTGCTTCTGCTGACAAAAGCTCCGAGTCTGACTTCCTTCGTGCGTCGATCGACGTGACAACAGCATCAATCGACGTAGATCCTAAAGCTGCGTCGATCGATGCATGGTGTGCGTCGCTCGACGTGGAGGTATTTCCACGTTTTCTCTTCTTTTTCTGGCTGCGTCGGCTTGATAACTGCTTCCGTTTGTTCTCTTTCTCCTGTGTTATCCCCTCGGATACATCCAGCTTCATCACCTGATCCACAAGCTCATCGTCCGCCTTATCCAAATCTGAAGACAAAAACAAAGAGTGTAGTAAGCGGTTCTCCAGAAAATCCGGATCAATTTTAAGAGAAGAAAAGGGAGAAGAAATCACCGGATTTGAACATTTGATCATGTGGCACTCCTCCTGGTAGCTCCCTTCACTACGCTTCTGCACTGCTTTGTATATGGGGAATGTGACCGACTCATCATTAACTCGGAACGTCAGTTTGCCATCTCGAATGTCGATCAATGCCCCTCCGGTCTTCAGGAATGGTCTTCCTAGGATCAGAGGAATGTTTCGATCCTCCTCCATATCAAGCACCACAAAGTCGGCTGGAATAATAAAATCTTTTACCTTCACCAACACGTCTTCTTTTGGATAATTGCGCTGCATTCCTCGAACAAGTTGACCCTCTCGTGCTCCACGAAGGGTCTTTTCTGAGAGACCATATCCTTCAAATGTTGGGATATGTATACTGAAAAGCATAATTGATCAAGCGTTTGTATACTGGCTTTCATTATGTTGATACATTAAACAAATCTCGCTATCTGATAATGTGAACATACGACGAACTATAATATCCTTTTATCTCGTAGATAGGGATGACCATATGGTGTGTTGTAGATCACAGAGGATCATATGGTTCGCTTGACCTAGCGAGATATAAAGAGTATCACAGCTGAGATGGTCCCTGGATAGGCTGTCGGTTTAAGCTGCGGCACATCGATTCATAAGTGGGCTTATCCTGGCCACTTGATGTGTCGGTACATTCTTATGTATTGATGGGATCAACAGTGGGATGCGCCGTTCTTATTGACATATGAACGAGCCAGATCCCAACATACTTTCTATGATCTTAAACCCTACTGAAGGATAAGGGGCACACATGAGTTGACTGCACTTTGATTTGCTAGGATGGCGAGTCTTACATGTACTCTCATATCTGCATCTTGGGTGTTGTTGATTTGTGTGGGGTCTGCTTAGTCTGGATGTATGGTAACATATCCGTTCCAGGATGGTGACATTCCCTGATGAGCTCACAAGGTTCTTTATGCTAAGTCCTGCAGGCTGAATGATTTATTCAAGCATAAGAGATAAAGGTTGAGTGGTATTATTCAGGAAAATAAGATATTAATTAATTGTGGTTGATTGTCATATAAATCAAATTAATTAATGAATGTCTGAAACCTTAAATATGTGGATCAAGTTAGTTTGGTGCAACCCGTTCCTAATAACGTGGTAATAAAGGGGCGAGTCAGTATTGTTACCGTGGTGAAGGTTAAAACAATACTTTATTAATTAATTAATGTTCTGGGTTGGACATAAGAGAATTAATTAATAAAAGAGGGCCCACTTTATTATTTGCATCTGATCCCTGGTCTGGCCCACACACTGCTCAAGCCCATTAGGGTTAGGGTTTCATTAAACCCTAACACTATAAATAGCCAAACCCTAGATCAGTAAGAGGTGATACACATTCTCAGTATACAGAGAGAGAGGGCGGCGGCTAGGGCTGTTCAGGAAGGAGGGATTTTCTCTGATCGAATCCTCCGGCTGAATTAACTTGGTAGAATAATCCTCACCAGATTTCCAAGGAGCAAGGGATACAGATCAGAAGATCAGATCTGTAGGAACAAGAGAGAGGCCATCGATTTCTTCAAGTAGAAAGGAAGCCATCGTTTTGTTCATATTCCGCTTCAGATCTGAACGTTTTTCACCGTTATCATACTCCGATCTGTCCTGTAGATCAAACGGTGAAAAAGGTATAAACTCTAATCCATCTTGTACAATTAATTTTGTAGGAGCATGCATAGGCTTTGCATGGTTTATTTAATTGCATTTATTTTGATATCCTAAGAACGATCCTGCGAATTGAATAACAACTCATGTTGTTGATCGTAGACTCAAACCCTACATCAAAAACTTCATATACCCCGGTATCTCTCGTAATGCCTCAATCAGCGGGATGTTGATGTTTACTTTCTTCATGTTCTCAAGAAAGCGTGCATACTTCTCGTTCATCTTTGATTTGGCAAACCGCTGCGGATATGGCAAGGGAGGCTTATACATAGGTGGCTGGACAGGAGTGGGCGTCGATTGACGTGAGGTCTCGTCGATCGACGTGGCCTTTGGATTGGCATCGATCGACGGCGATCCTCCATCGATCGACAAGGCTGCATCTGCGATAGCTTCTTCGGCCTGCTCGACATATTCGTCCTCCTTTGAATCAGTCCTTGCTTGCTTTGGCCCTTCATAGGATTTTCCCCCTCGCAGTGTGATGGCATTAACTTGGTTCCTCTGATTCTGATTCTTGGGGTTTATCTGAGTGTTGCTCGGAAGTTGCCCCGGCTTGTGCTGGGCTCCGAGGGCATCGGCGATCTGGCTGACCTGGGTTTCTATGATTTGTACATGCTTCTGCACCTGGTCCACTTTAGTATTCACAGCTGCAATTTCTTGCTTTAGCTTGGCTACCGTATCGGTGGAGCCTTCCATGAATTTAGCCAAAATCTCCTCGAGATTTGGCTTCTTATTCTCCACTACTTCTCCATCTTGTACTGCAAACCCAGGTGGTGGTTGTTCCGCGGCTTGCGGGTTCGCGTAGGAAAATCCAGGTTGGTTCCTCACGTGATCAAAAGTGTAGGGCTGGTTGTGCTGCTGATATCCCCCACGGTATTTGTTTTGGTAACCACCCATTTACATGAAATTTACAGCGGCACAATCCCCCTCAGGCGGAGCTTGCACTGGCTCTACTACAACAACTATTTTCTCCTGCTTCAGTGCAGGGAAGTCTTCCCTTAGCTTTTTCAGCTCGGCTGCCAAATCAGGTTGCTTGGCAACTTTCTCTTTCTCCTTCTCGACCGCCATCACAGGTAGAGTTCGGCTTGAGGACCACCGTTGAGTGTTGTTGGCCATCTTTTGGAAGAACACCATGGCTTTCTTTCCGCTCTTCGTCATGATCGTGTCTCCTAGTGTGGTGTCCACCAATTTGGCTGTTTTATCATTGAGCCCTTCATAGAATGCTTCGGCTTGTTCTCCTGGCGGAAAACCATGTCCGGGATAAGATCTTAACAGCTCTTTGAATCGCTCCCACGTCTCACTGAAGCTCTCATCAGACCTTTGAGCGAATCTGATGATTTCTTTCCTTCTCTGCCTGATGACATTCGGAGGGAAGAAGTTTTCCAGGAATTCATTCCTCAATTCAGTCCATGTGCTTATGCTCTCCTTGTCCAGTGTAGTGAACCATGATTGTGCCTTATCCCTCAGAGAGAATGCGAACAGACGCATTCGGATGGCACTCTTGCTGACTCCTCCAATTTTGACAGTGTTGCAAAGCATAAAGAACTTATCCAAATGCGCATAGGGGTCCTCAGTAGGTCTTCCTCCGAATTGATTTTGTTGCACCATCAGCACCAATCCGGTCTTCAGTTCAAAATTGTTGGCATTGATGCCAATCTTGAAATCGGTCTCCCTGAACCGAGGTTTATACCGGTTCTGCATGGCTTCCTCTTCTTCCTCATCGTCAGATTCCTCTAGAGGATCTTGGTTGTCTTCCTCTTCATTGTCGGGATTGTCCTCAAACAGTGGATTATGGCGAAGATCCCTTCCATTCGGATTGTTCCTCTCGAGGTCTCTCTCCAGGTTGAACTGTTGGATCTGTGCCCTCATAGCTTGAACTTCTTGGAAGAGCAAAGCTTGCTCTTCTGCCGTTAGCACTGGTGGAGGCGGTGGTACGTTATCTTCCATTGTGTGATTACTTGAGCTTTCCTGAGCACGCTTATTCCTTCAGATCTTTCTGCAGGTGGCTTCAATGTCCGGGTAGTAATATAGCGGGTCCTTTCCTCTAGCTCTCGTACTCATGCACTACCTGTACAGCAAAGGAGGTAGTGAAGTAAGACTGAAAATAAAACGAAACGAACTAAAATTAAAAAACAGAAATTCTGAAAAAAGAACACGGCGTCGATCGACGAGACTAAGCATCGATCGACGAGGAAAAAAACAACTACGTCGATCGACGAGATGAAGCGTTGATCGACGTGAATGACAAAAGGTACGAGAAATTAATGGAAAATACAAAAATTACAGCCTAAATCAGTATTTTAATCACAGATTTAATAGTAAGATTAGTTATGTTCATTCCCCGGAGAAGAGCTGTTGAAGACCCATATACCCACCTCAACCAATTCATTGAGGTGTGTAACACTGTGAAGCAGAACGGAGTAACCCAAGATGTGATTAGTATGAGACTGTTCTCGTTCTCACTCAGAGACGAGGCACGGTCTTGGTTTGCTGGACTGGATAAGAGTCAAATCGGGACATGGGAGGAGCTTCGAGCAGAGTTCCTTATCAACTACTTCCCACCGAGCCTGCTGCTGAAGAGGAAAGCTGCCATTACTACTTTCAAGCAGATGTATGACGAGTCACTGTACGAGGCCTGGAAGAGATACAAAGAGCTTCTACGACTCTGTCCTGGACATGGCATCGATCTGGAGATGCAAGTGTGTCATTTTTATGAGGGACTGAACCCTCACATGAAGGAGCTGGTTGATGCATCTGCTGGAGGAATACTGATGAAAAAGAGTGGTGCAGAAAGTATGAGGTTGCTGGCTGATATGGCGCTGAATAGCCACCAATGGTCAACTGATAGGCAGCTACCAGTCAAAGCAGTCGAGACAAAGCCAGAATTCGACGTGGTCGTTGAGGTGAAAAAGCTCCGGGAGGAGATTGAAAAATTGGGCACATCACAAGTTGCAGCTGTTGCAGAGCCAAGCATGGCCATAGTACCCGTGGAGGCTAACTACATGAACAGGGGTGCAAGCAGTTCGTATGGAACTGCCGGTACGGAGGTAAACTACGTTGGCGGTGGTTATCACAATAACTACCGAGGCAATCAAGGGTATCAATACAACCATGGGCGATCTCACCCTGGTTTTTCCTATGCTAACCCTTCTGCTGCAGAACACCCTCCGCCTGGTTTCGATGCAGGTACTGGAGGAGAGATCGTGGAAAGGAAGAAATTTGTGCTAGAGGAGACGCTCGAGAAATTCATCAAGAGCTCGGATAACCGGTTTGGGAAAGTAGAAACCGAGGTGAAGGGAATGACCAACCACATGCAGCTGATGACGAAACATCTTCAGATGATGGACACACAATTGAGCCAGATCGCCACCACACTCGGCAACCAACACAAGTCTGGACAGCTTCCGAGCACAACGGAGGTGAACCCCAAGGCCCAAAAAGACTGCAAAGCCGTTACTTTGAGGTCTGGGACGAGCTACAAGGGTCCCGAGATGGCTGTAGACGATTCTGGAGACAAAAAGAAGCAAAAATGCATAGGAGATGAATCCACGTCGATCGACGGACCTGCCACGTCGATCGACGCAGAAAAAAAAGGCCCGTCGATCGACGCCACAATACATCGATCGACGTCAAAGTCTGTTCCAGGCACGAAGTTGAAGCAGTCTGAAGATCAGCTCCCTCCTTTACCATTCTCACAACGGTTCGCAAAGCAGAGAGAGGACGAGAAGTTCTCCAGATATGTGGAGAATCTGAAGAAGGTCAGCATCAACATCCCGCTGATCGAAGCACTGAAGGAAATCCCGGGGTACATGAAATACCTCCAGAAACTGATGAGTGGAAAGAAGCAGTTCGTGGAAAATGAGACAGTGAAGATCCACGAGCAGTGCCGCCTGCTACTTCAAAAGCAGGTGCCCATCAAGAGAAGCGATCCTGGATGCTTCTCTATTCCGGTTGAGATTGGGGGACACACATTCGAAAGAGAACTATGTGATACTGGGGCCAGTATCAACCTGATGCTGTACTCCATCTACAAGCGTCTTAACATCGGAGAGATGAGGCCCACGACGATCACCCTGCAGATGGCGGACCGGTCGGTGTCCCGCCCGAAAGGTATACTAGAGGATGTGCTCATTCGTGTGGGCCATCTCATTTTTCCTACAGATTTTGTGGTGCACGAGATGAAGGAGGACGAGAATATGCCCATGATCTTGGGGCATGAGTTTCTCGACACTAGCACTGCTCTCATTGACTGTTGAGGCGGCGAGATCACACTCCGAGCAAATGACGAGAGGATCACCTTTGTGATCGACAAGAACAAGAAGAAGGCGGAGTGCAATCGAATCTCCACTACCGAAGAAGAGGATGAGTCTGAAGAAGATGAAGCAGCTGCCTTTGAGTGGAAGCGAGGAAACGATAGGGTAGCAGTGTCAACTGCGCCACCTTTTTCTGAGCTCACCACCATTATCAAAGATCGGAAAGTCTACATGGTGGATGCCAAAGGTCGGCGAGTCTGGACCCGACCTCCTTGGCAGTGAATTGAGGTATCGTCGAGCTGTGACGTTAAATCAAGCACTTGTTGGGAGGTAACCCAACATTTTCCGTATTTTCTTTTCAATTTTCATTTTTTTATTATTATTTCAAATTTCTGCTTTTATTTCTTTGCTAACAGTTGTTTTGCAGTATCGAAAAAAAATATATAAAAAAAATTGGAGATCAGCTCGATGTCGATCGACGCAGCCTGGCGTCGATCAACGCCGAGCAGTCCGGCGTGATACACTTGATCCAAGGAGAGGGATCTACAAGAAGGCTTCAAGTCAATCAACATGAAGTGCCAACAACCACTATTTCACGCCGCGCAATGTTCGAAGACTCCGGGGGATAAAAAGTTGATGTCTGAGATCAACTACCAGGTATCGTTCCCTCTTTTGTCTGATTTTCAAACTTATTCCACTCTTCGAGTTGGAAATAAGTTTGGGGGGATGTGGACAAGAGATGGAACATTCTATCTTTTATTTATTCTGCTTTCCGTATTTAAATTTTGCTTTAATTTTTAAGTTTATTCTATTTTGTGGGGAAAATTTTTGAGTTTTGAAATAACCCGAATGAGATTGTGAGATTAGAATTGATTGAGGGTTGAGTTGAATTGATTGTGATTGTGGTTAGATGCCTATGAATGTAGAATACCGCATGATAGGATTGATTTGATACATGTGCTTGCATGCTGATTGTGCTGATTTGAAATTCACTGCGGAAGAAAATTTTTGAACCCTTGTGTGAGAATTTTGAGCCTTTATGTCGTTTGATGTGAGATTCACATGTGTGTTTTTATTTCTCTAGAACTTGCCTATTTTCTGTGTTGAGACTGCATAGTGTGCACAAGTTTAGGAAAAGATCTTAGGCCATCTTTGATAGCCCAATTCCCTAAACACTGTCCCTTCACATTGAATTTTCCCTAGTTAGCCACTTTTGAGCCTATACAAAATTTTCTTTCCTTTTCTATGAGATTAAGAAGAAGTATTGGTTTCGCTCATGTCTTGAGTTGTGGTATGTGGGTGGAATGATTGTCATATGGAGATAAGAAAATAAATTAGTGGTGAAAAGATGTGTGAAAAAGAAGCTCAAAGAAATAATTAGAATGCTCATAAGCTCTCTGAAAAGAAAAGAATACAAAATTATGTAAAGAGCATAAGAGATTCAAAATGAGTTAGAAAAAAAAAAGAGGTTATGTATTTGTTGATATATTTGAGGAGAAGGGTGAATGAACTTAGATGGTGGTTTGGATTGATTGAGGAAGTAAAAACTTGATTGATTTTAGTCACTTGGCCATATTTTCCTACCCCTCACAAAAGCCTACATTACAACCTTATGAAAGTCCTTTTTGATTCTAGACTTGTGTGCATATTCTAGCAGTGGAGATATTAGAAAATTTGCAAGCCTATGGTAGAAATTTCTTCATACATGTTGTTGAGTGCTTTCGTCTATTCCTTAAACACTTGAGAGTTGAGCGATACACTTTTTGTGAGTTCTTCCGCTGTTGATGAGTTTTCTGTCTCTTTCAAATTGCTTGTGAGTAGTAGATTTTTTATTCTTGACTGTGATGAATCTTGTGAGGCATTGCACTCTAATCGCATGATCTTTTGATTTCTTTCTTGCCTATTGATTGAGGACAATCAAACGTTCAAGTTTTGGGGGTTTGATAAGCTCATTATTTTACTCGCTTATCTATATTATGTTCTACTATTTTATGTAGTTTTATTGATTTTATATATATATTCTATGCATGAGTCTATATTAGGTGGTATTATGAGCATTTTGGTGTTTTTGTAGGGTTTCAGGCCTAAGTTCACGAGAAAGCCGTTCCGGAAGCAGTGACGTGTAAGAGTAGCAGTGAAGAGTTCTTCCACAAGAGGAATTCGAGCTATTGGCACATGGCAATGGATGATGCTTTGAGTTAGCTCTCCAACGCAACTGGAATCGGGTCAATCAGAGTTCGGGAGAGTAAGTTATGGCCAAAACCGTGAGACCGCGCAGAAGGGGCGAGAAGCTGCGTCGACAGACGCTAATCAGCATTGATCGACGCCGACCAAGAAGCCACATGGATCGACGTGGATCAGCCACGATCGACGCGAGGCTGTCTGCTGGAGCAGAAATTCGAGGAAAAACAGATTTATTCATATCTTTAGCCCTAGATTTGATAGGATACACATCCACCACTATAAATACCTATGTAAATTCGATTTTTCAGAATTCCCCATTATTCCCAATCATATTTTAGAGGTTTTGAGAGTTTGGAGACTTGCGAAACACGAAACCCTTTTATTTTCTTGTAAGTTCTTTATGTTTATGTAATTTAACATGTTTTCTTTTGGATTTCTATCTGCGATGAGTGGCTAGAAACCCTAGCGGGTTCTAGGGTTTGATATTATTATGGATGCATGTTAGGATTAATTAATTAGGTTCATGATTCCTGTGTTTATTTTATAATTCTAATTTAATTCAAGGACCGAAAGGTGACGATTAATTTAGATGTCTAGCTATTGATAGAAGGACCGAGAGGTGAATATTAATAGTGGGAATAGGAATGCATGATACAATCTACACTATCCAAACAGATGTACTAGACTGTAGGAATTAAACTGATTTGCTTATCAGATTGACTAATTTGGTGTACTTTGAGACCGAGCGGAGATAGTCACTAGTTAGTAATCTAGGTTATATTTGCCAAACAAGGAAATATAGCATTGTTGCAGTATTCCACCTGTTAAATTAATTGATTCCTACATGTCATCCATAATATGAATTCTTCCTTAGAATCTGTGTTCCTTTAAATTTGCTTTCAAAACTACTTGTTGGGAAATTTGGCTAAGTTTCCTCTCCCCAGTAGCTACTTGTTTAGATTCTAGTTTGGTGTTTTGGTGGATCAAATCCTAAGTCCAACCAGCGTCAGTTGTCTCTAGATAGCTCTAGTTCTCAAATGTAAAGTCCTGTTTAGGTCTTTTGAGTTGTAAGTCGCAGCTGATCAAGACTCATGCTGGCACTGTTCACCAGCATGAGAAGTGCTTACCACTGGGTACTGTTCACCAGTTGGGAAAGTCTCATCCGAAGGCGGCTGACAAAGACTCGTGCTGACACTGTTCATCAGCATGAGAAGAGCTAATGACTGGTTACTGTTCACCAGTTGGGAAGGATTTCACCAGCAGGCGGCTGACAAATCCTACCAGCAGAATAGGTGTTCTCACTGACACTGTTCACCAGCAGTGAAGTCACCAGTCATGGGAGATTCCAAGAGTTAACATCAGACATATTGGTAGACTTAGATTGTGCCAGCGCAAGTCACCAGCAGAGACTGCCAACACAAGATCACCAGAATGGTCTACCAGTCGGATGTTACCAGCAGAATTCCAGATTCTCTCTCCCAGAGTCTTAGAGACAAAAAGAAGATTCGTCGAGGAATTAACTGACAGAGTATGACTTTAAGGGAGGATACCTTAAAGTCTATCAGTTCAAGACACCAGTTCCGATTCCTCGTATTGACGAATAGTGTCGTTCTGACATAAAGAGATCAATGTCAGATAAAGTGGACAAAAGCATGGCGCTTTCCGGAAATTCCTACCTGCCGCCGTCTGAAGGACATGCGAGGACAGAGACCTTTTCCGGATGTGTCCAAACGGCTAGAAGATTTGAATGGGATCCCGCGTCTATAAATAGGTCGGAACTACCAACATTTAAGACGCTTGCTTCAACATTCAATACTCTTCTCTCTCGCTCAACTACCGAAAGTCAGAAACTTTATTGCAAGCAAGCAGAACACTTTCGAGGCCTTTCTAAAGGCTATCCGTGTGTTGATTTATTCAAACACGAGACTTCAAGCTTCCAGCTTGTAAGTTATTGATCTCTTTGGTGTTCTTTCTCTTCCGAGGAAGTTCACAGCAGCTCTTGTGCCAGCCAGCACTTGAG
>JAPKLW010000293.1:534488-546306 GCA_026898455.1 Plectranthus barbatus | reverse complement strand
TTGTTGGGAAATTTGGCTAAGTTTCCTCTCCCCAGTAGCTACTTGTTTAGATTCTAGTTTGGTGTTTTGGTGGATCAAATCCTAAGTCCAACCAGCGTCAGTTGTCTCTAGATAGCTCTAGTTCTCAAATGTAAAGTCCTGTTTAGGTCTTTTGAGTTGTAAGTCGCAGCTGATCAAGACTCATGCTGGCACTGTTCACCAGCATGAGAAGTGCTTACCACTGGGTACTGTTCACCAGTTGGGAAAGTCTCATCCGAAGGCGGCTGACAAAGACTCGTGCTGACACTGTTCATCAGCATGAGAAGAGCTAATGACTGGTTACTGTTCACCAGTTGGGAAGGATTTCACCAGCAGGCGGCTGACAAATCCTACCAGCAGAATAGGTGTTCTCACTGACACTGTTCACCAGCAGTGAAGTCACCAGTCATGGGAGATTCCAAGAGTTAACATCAGACATATTGGTAGACTTAGATTGTGCCAGCGCAAGTCACCAGCAGAGACTGCCAACACAAGATCACCAGAATGGTCTACCAGTCGGATGTTACCAGCAGAATTCCAGATTCTCTCTCCCAGAGTCTTAGAGACAAAAAGAAGATTCGTCGAGGAATTAACTGATAGAGTATGACTTTAAGGGAGGATACCTTAAAGTCTATCAGTTCAAGACACCAGTTCCGATTCCTCGTATTGACGAATAGTGCCGTTCTGACATAAAGAGATCAATGTCAGATAAAGTGGACAAAAGCATGGCGCTTTCCGGAAATTCCTACCTGCCGCCGTCTGAAGGACATGCGAGGACAGAGACCTTTTCCGGATGTGTCCAAACGGCTAGATGATTTGAATGGGATCCCGCGTCTATAAATAGGTCGGAACTACCAACATTTAAGACGCTTGCTTCAACATTCAATACTCTTCTCTCTCGCTCAACTACCGAAAGTCAGAAACTTTATTGCAAGCAAGCAGAACACTTTCGAGGCCTTTCTAAAGGCTATCCGTGTGTTGATTTATTCAAACACGAGACTTCAAGCTTCCAGCTTGTAAGTTATTGATCTCTTTGGTGTTCTTTCTCTTCCGAGGAAGTTCACAGCAGCTCTTGTGCCAGCCAGCACTTGAGCTATTACGGGCTTTTGCCGTATTGAGAAGATACGTTCTTGGGAGAACTAAACACCCAGTGAAGCTGTGGAGGTTGAAGTGACGTGCTCGCACTCCACCAGCTGATCAGAGTTGAAGAAGGACAAGGCCGGGAGCGGTTGATCTAGTGAACTGGTGGACGAGGCATTCACCAGCTAGAGATAGATCATAGGACGCTTGTACCCGATTACTCTTAGTGAAATTTCCAGTGCTACGACTGGAGAGTGGACGTAGATCAGTTGATCGAACCACTATAAATCCTTTGTCTTTTATCAGCTTTCTGCATTTCATACTGATTTAAAACCCAGCACCCAAGTGCTGGTGTTAATCTGAAAACTGATATAACTGTGCAAACAAGGCTAAAAATATTCTAAGTCTTGAGCTACCAGCTGACGAGCCAGTCGCCAGTCAGCTGAGTACGCAGAGTGCAAGTTGACTTACCAGCTGACAAGGTCCCAGTCAGTTGAGTAACCAGCAGAGTGCAAGAAACGATTAACCATATTTTCCGCTGCCAAGTTATACCCTGATAATCCGGGACCAAAACTACTTTAATTTTCTGCATTGTTTTCTTTAATTTTATAAAACCCTGATTTTGAATTCCTCAAACAATGAATCTTAGGATCATAGCTAGTATATAGGATAGTTTCCCCACACAATTCCCCTGGATCGATAACCTTAGGGTTTACAAATTTATTTGCCGTTGTTATTATAATTAATCTGTTAGAAATAGCAGTGATCACTTTGTAGTTTCTGTGGAGTAGTCCTTCCATGGGCACTCTTAGAGTTTCTTCTCTGAAAACAGATTCTCCATCGGTGACAGCTCCTGCATCCTCCTCATCGTTAGAACTAGGAATATCGCTGAAGGATATTCTTGATACTTCTGGAGAGCTGGGAACCGGAATGCGTCGTTGCCAGATGGATTCAATGGTTCTTTCGAGCACATTCGAAGTATCTGCGGCAGTATTCCATCTCGGAACTGTTGATGGATCCATTCCCAATCCGCATAGATACTGCTCGTTCCGTGCTCGCACGCTTGCAATGAGCTCTACTTGTAGTCGTGCTCGGGTTTTGACATCCAATGAGGTAGTTTCTTCCTCTTGTGCTGGCGTCTCTTCTCCAGTGGTTGCAGCATCATGTGTTCCTTCGGTTGTAGTGATGATCTGTTGAACGCCTTCTGGTATAGCTATCTCTGGTTGTTGTGAACCCTTGTCTTCTTTGTTGTCCTTTAGGTCAGCATTCTCCTTTTCTGCGACCATATCTCCTGAATCAACAGTTGGGACCTGGACTGACTCTATCACCAGATCGGCTTCTGCCATAATTGTAACAACTTGGCTTTCTCCTTGCGCAGCCAGTCGTTCCTTCTCATTCTCTTTCTCAGCAATATAACTTCTTCCATCTTCCACATCAGTCTATTTCAAACTTCTTTCAGAATTTTCTTCAGCACTTACGCTTCCCCCTTCATTGGTGGCGGGCTGAATTTGTATCACGTCAGAACTCCTTTCTCCTTGCGCAGGAGTCTGCAATCTTCTTGATTCATTTACGGCTTCTTTCATCTGTCTTTTCTCAAGATCAGCAGCTGATTCAACATTTGTGTTTTCAAACTTTTCATCAGCGAACGTGACCTTGCATTTCCCTTTCGCGGCTTGTGCCTTCTCAATGTCTCTTCGAGTAATACGACTAGTTTGTTCTCCAGCTTGAATCTTGGCATTGCGCTCTGCGTAGTTTGCCATGCTTTTTCAAAGCGAGAGTCCCTCTCATCAAGAGTCATCTGCAATCTGAACTTGTCATAGTCTCTCTGTTCGCGTGACCTCTGAAGCGCTTTCTGTTGTCGCCTCTTCTTCCATGATTCCTCCTCGCTGAAAAATTCAAGCCTTCGTTTTGCAGTTGTATTAGTGTTTTCTGTCGCAGTCTCCTCGATGACGTCTGGAATTGGTAGAGAAGTATCTACCTCTGGCACTGTGATTTTGATGGTTGTTCCTTGAAATCTGTCGTGCTTGCCCCTCTTCTTGGCTTGTTCGTCATCACCTGCTGGCTTCCTCCTCTTCTGCTGAGGGCTTCTTTGTGAACGACTCTTCTTCACAACGGATGGCTCAGGGGGTTGACCAGTTTCCTGTGATGGAATGTCGACCAAATTTTCAAGTTAAGTAAACAGGGTATCATGTTCTGCTTTTCGCCTTTCTTCTTTAACTTCTTCGGTGGTAAGTGGAATAGCAGTAGGCATGACAGCATGTCCTTGGTAGGGATTCTCTTCGTCAGAGCATAGATCATCAGGATTGACATTGCTCTTTCCATTCGGAATCAAAGGATCTTTGAAACTCTTCGGTGGTTGCTATTTTCTAGTTGGCGGTATGTAGTCGGAGAAAATCAAATCCTCACCTCGGCAGTGTCTTTTTTCTGGTATGATTCCCTCCAAAAAGTGGCTTATCTTTAATCCAAAACCCACGTCATGGGTGAATGTGTGATCCTTCGTCACACTCTTGTTCTTGTAGACATGCGCTAGCCATTTGGTGTAGATGATCTTCGCCCAATTTCAACGAATTTGATCCTCAATCGCCATCATGACAGCAAACTTATTAGCACCTAGTTCATAAAGTGAACCAACTTTGCCTACTAACATCCTTATGAAAACATGTGCTAAGCTCTTCATTGGCTCTGCCAGTGACTTCAGTGGTGCTGCTGTCTTCCATGGTTCTTTGAAGGTTTCCGTCTTCCATCTTAGCCATCTCCTTTGCATTTCAGCTTCATCATTGATGTTGTAGTTGGCTACATCTTCACCGTCGTTTTGGAGTCCGTATTTCTTCTCCAAAACTTCTGGGCTGACCACAATCTTGATACCCAAAACACTTGTGGTGAAGAAATTTTCATCTTTATCAACTACTGCGCGAGCAAAGAATTCTGCGACTATGTGCGAAAGAAATTTCTTGGGTTCCGCAAATAGATATCTCAGTAGCTTTTTGCGGTCGAGTTTACTTATGAGAATGTCACACCAGTGCTTTCGGAATAACGGTTCGTAGAGTATCCTGTCCTTCTTGACTTGAGCAGCCCTCTTTTGCTCGTTGGTGAGTTCATCTGGCTCCTTACCATGACTTGTGGCAACTAGGCGGTAGTAGGAGATTGACTCATCAATATCCTCTATTTTGTAGATACCTGTGAATGTCGGTTGGAATTGTTCAGGCTCTCCAAGCATGTTGGATCGTCCGAATGATTCTGTAGGGGGACTGGTGCGGTTGGAAGATTCTGCCATTGATGTTTCTTCTGAAAACTTCAAAAAGTGTAGAGCTGAAGAAATTTCAAAGTCAGAAGTTATGGGTCTATTAGGGTTTAGAATTCCCAAACCAAACTTTCTCTATACGATCCCAAGTAACCGGCTTTACTGTGAGCGGTTGGATCTCTCCTTCTGATATGGATGAATCGACAGTAGGGCAGCTGGTGACGGTTCATCTTACGTCCCACTAAGTTGGAAACTTGTGCTTGGCTGATGTGTCTCCTGAGTATTCGGGCCCTGTAGCTTCTTCGTCAAAAGATAATCCCGCCTTTCGAGATATTTGAAATGATTATCTCTTCCTTGTTTGCTGGTCAACATGCAAATATGCATTTGCTGAGGATATCATATTCAGCAATGTGAAAGGCCTATGGTGAGAGCTTGGACTTAGCATATGATTATCTGGAATACCCTTTTATTTAGAATGCAGTAGATCACATAGATTGCTGAGAGCTTGGACTAAGCATTTAACTTCTTGATTCTGCTGTGATCTATACATTCCTTAGACCTTGTTTGCTGAGAGCTTGGACTCAACATTTCCTTTAAAGGTCTTTTATTCAGTAGGCACTTATAATCTGCTGAGAGCTTGGACTCAGTAGTTACTCAAGTTGTATCCTTAGCCTTCTACAAATATCTGCTGAGAGCTTGTGCTTAACATTCTTTGGGGTTCAACCGAGAGCTTGGACTCAGTAGACAACACAGACTCTTTCATAATTTTGATCTTTAGGATCAAAGAGTCTCTTTACTGAGAGCTTGGACTCAGTAAACACTTTCTGGTTTTGTTTGCTATAGCCGAATAGCAATCTACATCACTCTGCTGAGAGCTTGGACTCAACATTCACCGGATATCTGCTGAAAGCTTGGATTTAGCAGCTCTTCTAGACTCTTTAGATTCAATGAATCCTTTAATTTCAAGAGTCTTATAATGAGAGCTCAGAATCAGTAAGTGTTGGAAATCTGCTGAGAGCTTGGACTCAGCAGTCAGCAGAGACTGTTTTGCTTGAATTGATTCTCCATTTTAGCTTATCAAGCACTCTGCTTCCGACTGGGTTGGGGAGACCTTTAAGAAATTCCTATCTTCTGATTTTCCTTTAAATTTTTCAATCTTTTCATGGAAATCATCTGATTTTTTATATGATTCTAAGTACACAAGGAGTGTAATGATCTACCATTTTGACTAGGCAGTTATTTTGTTTTAGACAACAGAGTATTATCATCAAACCGAGCATTTTATTGATATCATTGATTTACAAGAGTTACACTTTGCAAAGTATAATACTACAAGTTTACAATGATCAATTTGTCTTCAGACTGCTCCAAATAATTCCTTTGCTAGATATGCTCCTTCTTGGTCTTTTCCCCGAGCTCATTGCTGCAAGTCACCCCACTTACACAGCAATGTCTTGTAGGCTGAGAGATAACCAGCTTCAAGTTCATCCTCTGCCCTCTTGAACTTGCGCTCCCTCCCGGACATCTCTTTGGCTTTAAGCCTTCTGATTCTCCTGAGGACAGCACACAGAAGAAAATCCAAATCCAGCAGATCTCGCCATCTGCTCGGATTGGTGCTCTAGTCCACTTCTCTTATCAGCACCTGGCACTTCACAGATGTTTCCTACGGGTAGGATGGGTACCATTTGTGATGCCAGCATGTTTTGCTGTCCTGGATGCCAATTGCCAAGCAGATGCATGTGAGTTGCATCAACTCCATCCACATACATATTCTTCATCTTTCTTCTTCGTCTCTATTTTCCAACGTTGGTGCACGAAAGAAGAGATTAGGAATTAGTTATTTGAGAACCCCTACCCAAAGGTATTCCCAAATGTTGTGACTAAGGATTATCCATCCTCAGACCCACCTGACAAGTTTATATCTCTCCAACAAGAAAAATGTCATGGCCTGACAGAGTGGACCGCCTATCTCCGTTCGGTGCTAATATCAGAAAACTTATCATCCATGGTGAATCGAGAATTGAGAGAATCTTCTTAGATATGATCTCTGTGAAGATTATGACTCTTTCTCTCAATTTGGAGACTTCCAAGTCACGTTGCTCGAACCCATTTTTGAGGTATTTTAGTGAAATGGTAAAGGACGACATTTTGTTTTCTTCGAGCATGGTTTAGAAAAATAGGAATGGGTGGCAGATGATTGATATAGGGTTCAAAGGTTTTTGGAATATGGTTTTCCTAAGCAAGACAACCTCTCTTTAAATAGATGTAACCCCTCCTAGAGAATTGTTCTCCTAATCACTTTGTCTGTTTTGGGAACCGACAATTTTGCAGTGACTTTCCACGTGGCCACTATTCTCAGAACTAAATTCTCTCGAGCCTTGAATGAGATATTTGGTAATCATAACGAATCTCTATCATCGCTTCGTCATTGATGATGGTTTTAGTTGATACGTTGGGTTAGTATCCCGATATTTATTCCCTTATCTGATCAATTTCCCAAAATTGATTCAGCAGTCCTTTTCTTCTGCTGAGAGCTGTGACTCAGCAATCTTCTGACTTATTATGTTGAAACCAATATTCTTCAATATTTAATCATCTGGATCGCTGAGAGCTGGGACTCAGCAATCTATCAAGACTTCGATATTTTCTATCTGAAGAGCGTGAGCTGGGACACACTCTTATTCCGCATAATCTTCAAGAAATTCAAGCAGCTACAGAATTCCAATACTTGAGAAAACCAAGAACAAAATGAGAGCTGGGACTCATTCTTCCATAACCTCATCTAGTTCCAATAAACCGAGCTTGAGACAAAGCTCCTTAAATCTGTTCTCTGCTAGAGGTTTGGTGAATATGTCTGCTAGCTGATCTTCTATTCTAATATAATCCACGGAGATATCCTTTTTCTCAACACGATCTCGAATGAAGTGATGTCGGATATCGATGTGCTTCATCCTAGAATGATGTACTTGATTCTTCGTGATGCACATCGCACTATTGTTGTCGCAATATATAGGAACACAACCAATGCTGATTTCATAGTCCTTAAGTTGTTGCTTAATCCACAGTAGCTGCTAGCGGCAGCCATATATTCTGCTTCCGTTGTGGATGTTGCTACGGAATGTTACTTCTTGCTGAACCAGCTTATCAGCTTGTGACCAAGGAATTGGCATGTTCCACTCGTGCTCTTTCGATCAATTCGGCATCCTCCAAAGTTTGAGTCTGAATATCCAATGAGTGTGAGATCATCAGCTTTGGGATACCAAATTCCTAACGATTATGTTCCTTTCAGATATCTGACAATCCTTTGTGCGTACTCCATTAGAGATTTCTTAGGATTTGCTTGATATCTCGCGCACACGCCTACAGCATACGAAATGTCTGGTCTGCTGTCTGTCAGGTATAGGAGAGAGCCAATTATTCCTCTATATGTTGTGGAATCCACGGATTCACCTTTTTCATCCATTGAGATTTAGCAAGCAGTGCTCATTGGAATCCGCTCGTCTTCTCTGGACAGAATTTGCTAATGAGATCCTTGGTATACTTCTTCTGATGAATGAAAATCCCATCATTGGATTGCTGAACTTGCAGACTTAGAAAATATGACATCTTTCCCATCATACTCATCTGAAAGTTAATCTGCATAAGTCGAGCAAACTTCTCACAGAGATTCAGATTTCTTGATCCAAATATGATGTCATCCACATAGATTTGAACGAGCAAAATGTCTTCAGAATCTTTGATCAAGAATAATGTCCTGTCGATCTTCCCTTTCATGAATCCATTCTTCAGCAAAAACTGTGATAGCGTCTCATACCAAGCTCTTGGGGCTTGTTTCAGACCGTATAGAGCTTTCCTTAGTATGTACACCTTGTTTCCGCGCTTGAATCCTGGAGGTTGCTCCACGTAGACTTCCTCATTGAATTCCCCATTCAAGAATACGCTCTTGATGTCCATTTGAAAGACAGTAAAACCATAATGGGCTGCATATGCTAGAATAACCAGATTGCTTCCAGTCGAGCTACCGGAGCAAAGGTTTCGTCGAAGTCTATTCCTTCACACTGTGCATATCCTTTAGCCACTAGTCTCGCTTTTTGTGAACGACGAGTCCATTTTATCTTGCTTATTCTTGAATATCCATTTGGTTCCTATCACTGATTGATGTGTCGGTCGATCGACGAGATCCCTTACATGATTCTTTGTGAATTCTGATAGTTCTTCTTGCATTGCATTGATCCAGTCAGCTGATTTGAGTGCGTCTGCTACATTAGTAGGCTCCTCTTCTGATATGAAGCAGGCTAGCATGGCGATGTGTCTGGTTTGGATTGAATTTGCAATATCTCCTAGAATTGCTTCAGTAGGATGATCTCTAAGCAGCCATTTTGGTCTTTGTAGCTCTTCTACTAGAATGTCTTGACTGCTGGTCGGTCCGATGGGTTCTTCTGAGACTGGTACATCAACAAGCTGTAGATTTTCTAAACTGTCTGCTACGCTTGTTGGAGTGTCTTCTGATGAATGATTGTCTTCTGGTATATCATCTGTTGGATTCTGGTTTACTGGTGTAGTTCTTCTACCTTCAGCAGTCTACTCCTGGTTATCTTCAGCAGAGTTGTCTTCAGTAGTTCTCTCGCTATTCTTGGAACCTTCAACTGTACCTTCATTTTGCTGAATGACTTTGTTGGTCCATAAGATTCAGAGTCATCATGTTAAATAAACTCACGAAATGCAGCAGAATAATAAATCGTCACTTACACTTTATGTTTTTCCTTTCAAAGTTAGTTAGGCTCAGAGATAAATTAAGTTTCTTCACAGTTATACACTAGCAATATGATTGCTAGGTTTCAAATCGTGTGAGCAATAAAATAGTAAAAGAACACAATATTTATAGTGGTTCGATCCAAATAGATCTACGTCCACTCCTTAGCCGATACGCTAAGAATTCACTAAGTAAGTATACAGATTACAAGGATTCGCCTTTTACAGTTAAGTAGGCAGTGAGCTTTCGGCCTGGCTACTTGACAACTATCCTCCGATAATCTGAACTTCTCAGATGTTGGTTCGGCTGGGTCAAGGGCACACCTTCGAAACTCCTGCCTTGCCTGATTTGGAAGTTTTATAGTCACTTCCTGACTTTCCTTGAATACGGCTAAGTGCTCGTCTTAGTCTAGACCTTTTCAGGTGTTCGACTGTTAGATTTTTTCTGAAAAGAAAGGAATCCCAAATGATTGAAGATTCTTGAATGCAAACAAGAATATCTTCAATGGAGTGTCAGTAAATAAATGAACGACACTTCTGGTTGTTGAGAGCTTTTAATATTCTTTCACAAGGCTCTCAACTGACTACTTTTACTTTGTTCACTTTGTCAAATGAATCTCTTGCTTGAGTGTTCGTGAATGTCTGAAGTGAGAAAAGCAGTAGTCATTCTCACGTTCGGACCTGCCTTTAATAGATGGAGATTCAAATCTTGAATCTCCATATCCGTTAGACACAACTGCTCCTTTGTCCGAGAGTGATATGACTTGTTCAGTCCCTTTTTGCGTTGCATTGTACCTTTCGAACTACTTTGGGAAGGCTCCGTCCCTTTTTTGTACTTTCTGTCAGAATAGCAGTGTGTCTCCAACCTTTGACTTTCATGTTCTGATAATGCTCCTTAGCAATCTGCTATCGAATGTTTGTCACGCTAAAGGTTCCTGCAAGGATTCTTTGACATCCGTTCTGCTAGCATTTTCCTTGGTTTGCTGACCGTTAGCAAATGCTAAAGCCTTAGCATTCTGCTACCGCATGGCTTCTAGCAAACGTCGTCCTTTTGATATCTGCTGGGAATAGCGCATGTCTTCTAGCAACCGCTTTCCTTCGATGTCTGCTAGGAATAGCGCATGTCTTCTAGCAAACGCTTTCCTTCGATGTCTGCTAATCTATTACAACTCAATAGATTACCTATACAGGACATTACACTATATGCTAGACTTATCTAGAATTCAGCAAATGATCGACCAAATGCTAAGGTTTGATTCAACAAAACCTTTTATAAACGACTCCTAAGGGATATTTTAGGAATAATTTCCCAACAGACTTCATCTCCTTGAGTTCCCTTTTGACGTGTAAGCTCTTTGAGAGAGTTTACAGTGGCCTCAGCATTACCAGTTGCATCACAGGCCCTCTTGACTGTCGGCTGATTAGTCAAGGTCTCCAGTAGAGATGATGATTCACTCATTAACCTAGTCGGATCAATCGGTTTAGCTTCAAAAATATTCAAGCCCGAAGGTCCATTGACATCATTAGTTTCATGAGTCTCATCTCTTTGACCTCTCATGGTCCTGCGCACTAAAGTAGCTTCATCAAAAATAACATCGCATGTTATTTCCACAAGTTTGGTTGTCTTGTTAAGTACTCTGTATCCTTTGTGAGATGGATGTCCATATCCTAGGAACACTCATTTGTCAGCTTTGGGAGAAAAAGTACTTAACTTCGACTTCCATATTGTTATGGATATAACATGGTGAACCAAAAGCACGAAATGAGCTAAGGAAGGCTTACGACCATGATATGTCTTGTTAAAGAGAAGATTCAATCCGCTTCGGTTTTGCGTGTAGCAAGCATTCATAGCAGCCTCTCCCCAATACCTTTGACTCAGATCTGTATCTGCCAGTATTGTTCGTACAACCTCTTTGAGAGTCATGTTTCTTCTTTCTGTCAGGCCGTTCCGCTGAGATGTTCTTGTAGTGGACCTTTCATGTCCTATCCTAGCATCAGCGCAGAAATCCATCAATGCTCCGTTACGAAATCTGTCCCATTTTCGGATCTTATCCTTTTCACCGTGAGCTCTTTGTCATTTTGAACTCTGATTAACAGCTCCGGAAGGATAATCTTCACCTCGTCCTTATTTTTGAGTAACCTCACCCATGTGTACCTGGAATAGCCATCAATAACAACCAAGGTATATTGTTTATTACCTACAGTGGGTGGAGTCACAGGGCCGAATAAATCCATGTGCAGCAGCTCAAGGATTCTGTTTGAAGTGGTCTTTTCCTGATTGGATCTGAAGGTCGCTTTGACTTGTTTTCCTTGTTGACTGGCTCTGCATATTCCTTCCTTTTTGAAAGTCTCTTGAGGTAGACCTGCAACAATGTTATTCTTGGCAATATAATTGATAGTCTTAAAGTTTAGATGTGTTAGCCTTTTGTGCCATAGCCAGTTTGTCTCTTCCTTGTCGAATGCTATGAAGCATGATGCTTGCTAACCACTTTCCCAATCAGCGATGTAGAGTCCTCCATTTCTTATTCCTCTAAGCTTTACTTCACTAGTGTTCCTATCAGCAACTTCACAACCTGTATCAAAGAAAGAAACAATGTATCCATTTTCACTTAGCTGGCTGATGCTCAGTAAGTTGTGCTTGAGACTATCGACGAGGGAAACGTTGAATATTCGCATTCTATTTTTCTCGATGCACCCTCTTCCAATTACTCTAGCCTTTGAATTGTC
>JAPKLW010000293.1:507304-527381 GCA_026898455.1 Plectranthus barbatus | reverse complement strand
TTTCTTAATATACTAATCATAATGCTTTTATGTATACAATTCCAACAGAAAGATCCGAAGGAATAAGCGTGCTCAGGAAAGCTCAAGTAACCACACAATGGAAGATAACGTACCACCACCTCCACCAATGCTAACTGCAGAGGAGCAGGCTGTGCTTCTCCAAGACATCCAAGCCATGAGAGAGCAAATTCAACAACTCATTCTGGAAAGGGACAACCCCGACAATGGAGAGGATGGCAACCAGGATCCTCCGGAGGAGTCTGACGATGAGGAAGAAGAGGAAGCCATGCAGAACCGGTACAAACCTCGGTTCAGGGAGACAGACTTCAGAACTGGCATCAATGCCAATAATTTTGAGCTGAAGACCGCATTGGTGCAGATGATCCAGCAAAATCAATTCGGAGGAAGACCAGCTGAAGATCCTTATGCCCATCTAGATAAATTCTTGATGCTCTGCAACACTGTCAAAATCGGGGGAGTCAGCAAGAGTGCCATCCAAATGCGCCTGTTCGCATTCTCTCTGAGGGATAAGGCACAATCATGGTTCACTGCACTGGACAAGGAGAGCATAAGTACGTGGACTGAACTGAGGGATGAGTTCTTGGAGAACTTCTTCCCTCTGAATGCCATCAGGCAAAGGAGAAAGGAAATCATCAGGTTCGCTCAAAGACCCCGATGAGAGCTTCAGTGAGACGTGGGATCAATTCAAAGAGCTGTTAAGGTCTTATCCCGGACATGGTTTTCCGCCAGGGGAACAAGCTGAGGCGTTTTATGAAGGGCTCAATGATAAGACAGCCAAACTGGTGGACACCACACTCGGTGACTCCATCATGACAAAGAGTGGAAAGAAGGCCATGGAATTCTTCCAAAAGATGGCCAACAACAGCCAAAGATGGTCCTCAATCCGAACCCGGCCTGTGGTGGCAGTCGAGAAGGAGAAAGTGGTGGAGAAAGTTGCCGAACAACCTGACTTGGCAGCCGAGCTGAAAAAGTTGAGAGAAGATTTCGCTGCACTGAAGCAGGAGAAAACAGTTGCTGCAGTAGAGTCAGTGCAAGCTCCATCTGAGGGGGAATGTTCCGCTGTTAATTTCATTCAAAGGGGCGGTTATCAAGACAACTACCGTGGAGAATATCAGCAGCACAACCAGCCCTACACTTTCAATCACGCGAGGAACCATCCTGGATTTTCCTACGCAAACCCCCAAGCAGCTGAGCAACCACCACCAGGATTTGCAGTGCAAGATGGAGAAATAGTGGAGAAGAAGAAGCCAAATCTCGAGGAGATCTTGGCCAAGTTCATGGAAGGCTCTACTGATACTGTAGCCAAGTTGAAGCAAGAGATAGCCGGAGTCAAGACCAAGGTGGACCAAGTTGAGAAACACGTACAGATCATACAGACTCAGGTCGGTCAGATCGCCGATGCTCTCGGAGCCCAACACAAGCCGGGGCAACTTCCGAGCAATACCCAGATTAACCCCAAGAATCAGAAGCAGATAAACCAAGTGAATGCTATCACTCTAAGAGGGGGGGAAATCATATGAAGGTCCCAAGCAAGCAGGGACAGACAACCGAGATGAAGGAGAAGCCGAGGAAGAAGGACAGGCCGTCTCAGGCGAAGATCCGTCGATCGACGAAACACCTCCGTCGATCGTCGAAGCTCGGAAGAACCCGTCGACCGAGGCTGATCCTCGTCGATCGACGCTAGTCGAGCCACCCATGTATAAGCTGCCCCTGCCGTATCCGCAGCGGTTTGCCAAAGCGAAGGTGAACGAGAAGTATGCACGCTTTCTTGAGAACATGAAGAAAGTGAACATCAACATTCCGCTGATTGATGCACTACGAGAGATACCAGGGTATTTGAAATTTTTGAAGGATATGGTCTCACAGAAAAGATCCTTCGTGGAGCACGAGAGGGTCAACTTTTTTGAGGAGTGCAGTGCAATTATCCAAAAGAAGATGCCGCTGAAGAGAGAGGACCCGGGATCTTTCACGATCCCCTGTGTCATTGGAGGAGAGACCTTTGGTAAGGTCCTTTGCGATTCCGGCGCATCCATCAACTTAATGCCGCTGTCAATCTTCAAGCGATTGAAGATCGAGAGCATCAAACCAACTACCATATCATTGCAGATGGCTGACAGATCGGTGTCCTACCCGAAAGGCATCGTGGAAGACGTGCTTGTGAAGGTGAAAGACTTCATCATCCCAGTCGACTTTGTGGTGCTTGATATGGAGGAGGATTGAAACATTCCTCTTATCCTTGGAAGACCATTCTTGAAGACCGGAGGGGCATTGATTGACATTCGAGACGGCAAGCTGACATTCCGAGTCAATGACGAGTCGGTCACATTCCCCATCTACAAAGAAGTGCAGAAGCGCAATAAAGGGAGCTTTCAGGAAGATTGCCACATGATCAATCGATTAAATCCGGTGATTTCCTCTCCTTTTTCTTCTATTGCAACTGATTCAGATTTTCCGGAGAACTGCTTACTACACTCTTTGCTTTTGTCTTCAGATTTGGATAAGATGGACGATGAGTTCGTGGATCGGGTAATGAAGCTGGAGGTATCCGAGGGAATAACACACGAGAAAGAAAGCAGATGGAAGCGGTTGCCAAGCCGACGCAGCCAGAAAAAGAAAAAGAAAATGTGGAAAAGCACCCACGTCGATCGACGAAGGAGCCTCGTCGATCGACGCAGCCTTAGGATCCTCATCGATCGACTCTACTGTCACGTTGATCGACGCACAAAACTCGGAGCATTCGTCAGCAGAAGCAGCGCGACGTAGAAAAGGGATTGCGGCAGTTTCGCCCATGTCAACTGATGCAAATCGGGGAAAACTGCAATCTAACTCTGACCGCTAGTTCTGAAACTCAAGATGTTTCCGGCACACCTTAGGTATGGGAAGTTGGACAAATTACTACGAGTTCTTAGGAAGTACAAGTCCGCCATTGGGGGGACATTGAGAGACAGCAAGGGAGTCAGGCCCTCATTATGCGCGCACAAGGAAAAAGACACCAAGAAGTGGGGGATGAAAGTTGTCAAGAACAGAGATGAAAAGGAGGTCGCAAGAAGGCTTGCTTGGACCCGACCTCCCTGATGATGATTGAAGACTCCGGGGGATAAAAAAGTTGATGTCTGAGATCAACTACCAGGTATCGTTCCCTCTCTTGTCTGATTTTCAAACTTATTCCACTCTTCGAGTTGGAAATAAGTTTGGGGGGATGTGGACAAGAGATGGAACGTCTTATCTTTTATTTATTATGCTTTCCGTCTTTAAATTTTTTGGCTTTTGTTTTTAATTTTTCGTATTTTTATGCTATTTTTGTGGGAAAATTTTTGAGTTTTGAGATAAGCTGAATGAGATTGTGAGAGTAGAATCGATTGAGGGTTGAGTATTGAATTGATTGAGATTGTGGTTAGATGCCTATGAATGTAGAATACCGCATGATATGACTGATTTAAAACTTATGCTTGCATGCTGATTGAGCTGATTTGAAATTGATCGTGGAAGAAAATTTTTGAATCCTTGTGTGAGAATTTGAGCCTTTATTTCGTTTGATGTGAGATTCACATGTGTGTTTTGATTTCTCTAGAACTTGCCTATTTTCTGTGTTGAGACTGCATAGTGTGCACAAGTTGAGAAAATGATCTTAGGCCATCTTTGTTAGCCCAATTCCCTAAACACTGTCCCTTCACATTAAATTTTTCCCTAGTTAGCCACTTTGAGCCTGTACAATTTTTCTTTCCTTGTCTATGAGATTAAGAAAAGTATTGTCTCACTCATGTCTTGAGTTGTGGTATGTATGGGGTTGATTGGTGAATTCGTGATAAGATATGATAAATTAGTAGTAAAAAGATGAATGTTTAAGAAGCTCTAGAAATAATTAGAATTCTCATAAGCTCTCTGAAAAGAAAAGAATGCAAAATTATTGAAAGAGCATAAGAGATTCAAATATGAGCTAGAAAAAAGCGAAAAAAAAAATTTGAGTTTGTTGATGTATATGAGGAGATGAGGTGGATGAAGTTAGATGGTGGGATGAGATTTATTGAGAGTAATTAACTCAGTTTATTTTAGTCACTTGACCATATTTCCCTACCTTATCAGAAAAAACCTACGTTACAACCTATTGAAAGTCCTTTTTGATTCTAGACTTGTGTACACATTCTAGCAGTGGAGATATTAGAAAATTTGCAAGCCTATGGTAGAAATTTCTTCATACATGTTGTTGAGTACTTTCATCTATATCTTAGACACTTGAGAGTTGAGCGATACACTTCCTGTGAGTTCTTCCACGGTTGATGAATTTTCTGTCTCTTTTCAAATTGCTTGTGGGTAGTGGATTCTTGGTTCTTGACTGTGATGAATCTTGTGAGGCATTGCACTTTAACCACTTGATCTTTTGATTTCTTTCTTGCCTATTGATTGAGGACAATCAAACGTTCAAGTTTGGGGGGTTTGATAAGCTCATTATTTCACTCACTTATCTATATTATTTTTATACTATTTTATGTAGTTTTATTGAGTTTATATATATATTATGTGCATGAGTCTATATTAGGTGGTATTATGCGCGTTTTGGTGTTTTTGTAGGGTTTTAGGCCAAATTCAATGGAAACTCATTCCAAGAGCAGCAGATGTTCAAAGAAACAGTCACAACTTCTTTCACCGTTGGAATCTGAGATAATGGAGCATAGCATTTGAAATATCTTTGAGTTAGCTTTCCAACGCAACTGGAATCGGGTCAATCGGAGTTCGGATGAGGAAGTTATGGCCAAAACCGTGAGACCGCGCAGGAGGGGCGAGAAGCTGCGTCGACAGACACCAATCAAGCGATCGACGAAGACCAAGAAGGCTCCTCGATCGATGTGGATCAGCCACGGTCGACGCGTACATGTCTGCTGGAGCGAAAATCTGATAAAATTCGGATTTATTCATATCTTTAGCCCTAGATTTGATAGGATACACATCCACCCCTATAAATAGCTTCATAAATTCGATTTTTAGGGAGATTTCGATTCCCAATCATATGTTTTATTCCAGATTTCAGATTTTGAGAGATTAAAAGAGTTTTAGAGTTTATGTTTGAAGATAGAGTTTTGTGGGAAGACATTCCAGCCAAATTTTTATGCAATTCAGGTTTTATCTTTCTATGATGAATATTACTCTGAATATGTGTAACTAAACTTCTTTTCAGATTCTAGGGTTTCGAACTATCTATGTATACATGTTTTGATTAATTGAATTATATTCCCTTTCCCTTCGTAGTTTGTGAAATTTGTGCTTATTCATAATCTTGATTTGTTGGCCACTTATTAGGATTATCTAGTTGATTACTTGAGACGTAACTGTGATAGTTTTCAATCGAAAGAGATTTTCACAATATAATTTGATTTCTTGTCGTAACTGAAGGAGATTAATTGTAGGAATAAATCTGTAGAACTTGGGAGTTAGTTAATTTATCTTGAGACCGAGCGGAGATAGGTATTTGACTAATCTACTTTACGAATTGTTCAACAAAGAAGTTCGTAATACTTTTCTGATTTTTCACTACGAAGAGGAATTAAAATTGGGAATTAATCAATTTATTCATACATGTCATACTTGATAGGTAGATATCCCTGGAATCTATGCTTCTCTTATTTGGATTCAAAAGCTTCTTAATTTCCTGTTTAATTTTCGATAGCAAGTATTGCGATTTCAAAACAACAAAACTTTTTATTCGATTTTCCTAATCAATCTTTTCAAGAACGCCTGATTTAGTATTTAGGATTTTTCATTATTTCATTCCCCTGGATCGATAACCTTAGGGTTTACAAATTTATTTGCCACTATTTCTATAATTAATCTGTAGAAATTACAGTGATCAATCGACCGAACCCTAGCAGCAAAAATAGGGTTCGGTCGATCCTGAGCCCTGACCCGCGAAAATTTGATATTCTGTTATCCTTCCTCAGCCAGGGCGATCCAAATTGCTCCCGGGCAAAATTTCCCTCTGTTTTCAACTCCCAAACATCCTTTATGCAACTCTTCAACTCCACATCAGTCATACACCTTCCAAGATCTGAATTCTCAACTCAAAATCAAGTAAGTCTTGCAAAAACATCCACACATCAAGAATCCTACATCCATTATTAGCAAAACATAAAATCCAAGAAATTAAACAACCTAAACAATTATTTCAACAATCAACATAACCAAAAAAAATAAACATTGGGTTGCCTCCCAACAAGCGCTTCTATATAGTCAAGAGCTTGACTTCTTACCTCAGATTTGTCAATCATGATCAAATGGAGCTGATCCGGAGCTCATACCTTGCTCAAGTACCCAATGTTCGTCTGGGAAAACAAGCTTCAGCCTTGCATTTCGAGGTGGCTCCTCATCCACACGAGCCTTCTTGTTTCTTCCTCGTTCATGCTCCAAATAATCCCTCGGCTCATCGTATTCTTCATTCTCTTCATCCATGTGAGCTAAACCCGGATCATCATCCTCCTTAAGCCTCTTTTTCACACCTCATTTGTTAACTTCCCTTTGTTCCTCAACTCTTATTTCTTCAAGACTTCTCGTTGGTAACGAAAATATAACATCCTTCCCACAACACCGAAAAGTAAATTCACCATTCTTCATATCAAAAAGGGCATCGGCCGTATGCAAGAAAGGCCTCCCAAAAATGAGGTGAATACCTCCCGTATTCTCCATATCCATAATTAAAAAGTCACCCAGGAATGTGAAACTTAAAATCTCCACGTGCACGTCTTCAACAATCCCCCGTGGGCAAAACAAGGTATGATTAGCCATTTGAAGCACATGGTTCGTGGGTTTCAATTCTCCTACATCCAATTCTTTATACAAGCTCCAAGACATCAAATTCACACTAGCCCCGGAATCACACAAGGCTTTCTCGACATTAATGTCCCCTATCTTGCAACTTACAATAAAGCTTCCCGGATCATCCTTCTTGTTAGCTACTCTCTTTCCTTTGTTCTCATCTTTTCCATTTCCAAAATCCTTCTCATCAATCAATTCATCCTCAATGAGTTTATCGAGCAACGGCACACATTATATCTCATCCAGAGTCGGCATCTCTACGTCTCATTTCTTAACATACTCAAAGAAGAGAACTTCTTTGCCTTGCTCTTCTTTCTCATCCTTAACCTTTTCTTCTTCAACTACCTTCACTTATTCTTTTACCACCACTCTTTCATCAACTTCAAACTCCACGTTCTCCACTTTTGGAGTCATAACCAATGTCATCTCATCTTTAGTTCGCTCACCTTCAACCATGCTACACTCTTCTTTTGTATCAACTCCGTGTCACTAGGGAACTTCCCAGCTTGATGCTTCACACTAAGTTGCTTAGCAATGGATGAAGTTTGCAATTGAATCTCCGCAAACATCCCATCAAACTTCTCAAATCGTTTCTCCGATTCCTCACTCGAATTTTTCCTCACTTCTTGATTGTCATATCTACCACTTCCACCTACATAACCACCTTGGCTACTACTTCCCCCACCCTCCAATTGCATCGGAGGATTGAGAGCATTGTTGGGGTTCGCGTAGGAGAAGTTTGGGCGAAAGCGGTTGGAGGGATGATAATACATATTCCCCGGAGGGTTGTATTGAGGTCTCATGTTATTATACCCCATTCTTTGATTCACGAAATTCACGCTCTCCGGGTATACTTCCTCATACTTCATCATCATTACATCATCCCGTCTACTACCCGAGGTAGACAACGCATCAAGTTTCCTTTGCATCACGACAATCTCTTCTTTAAGCTCCTCACTTCTCTTAGCCTCATTTACCGTCTTGACCGACCAATAATCCTTCCTTTCTCTTGGCCATTGATAACTATTTTCCGCCAATCTATTATCCCCCAAGCTTCATCTTCTTCTTGATCTAGGAAGGCACCTCCCGATGAGGCATCAATCATTACCTTCGTGTCATAGTTCAATCCCCCATAGAACTGACAAATTTGTTAACTCCGTGAGAGCCCATGCCTTGGACATTTCCGGAGCAAATCCTGGAACCTGTCCCATGCCTCATATAGCGGTTCATCATACCACTGTCCGAATGAGGTAATGTGAGCTCGCCTCTTCAAAGTGAGACTAGGTGGAAAGAACTTAAACATAAACTTCTCACGAAGTTCCTCCTATGTAGCTATATTCGACTTATCTAGACCCTCAAACCAATGTCGAGCACCATCACGCAGGGAGAAAGAAAACAACCTCAACCGGATTTGGTCCTGTGGCACTTGATTAATCTTAATTGTATCCGTTATCTCCAAAAGCCTTGAGATGTGAACATTCGGATCTTCCGTCGCATGTCCCCCAAACTAATTATTCTGGATCATCTGGAACAATTGCGGTTTAATATCGAATTGAGTAGCGTTCACTCCCAAGCGGAACCCACCGGTTGCTTGCTCCCCTTGCGGTCTAAATAAATTTTGAAGCGGCCTTCTCGGTTCATTCCTTTCATTGATTATAGCCCTCACGAGTTCCAATTGCCTTTCCAACTCATCAATCCTTCCCGTCTCTTGCCGGTTCTCCATGTCAATCTCTATGCCAATTCTTTCACCTTCAAATATTTCTCGGAATTTTTGTTCTTCTCTCAAACGAGCCTTTGGCCTTGTTATCATAAACTATCTACAAAATCCAACAACAATTCTAAAATAAAAGACATAATCCAACAACAAAACAACAAACAACTAATCAAACAAAAGTTAGCAATCACCTAGACAATTTAACAAACACCTAGCCTACAATATCCACACTTTCAACAATATCCAATGACCTACTAATTAAGATCCCCGGTAACGGCGCCAAAAACTTGATGGCACTAAAATTGATCACTCAAAATTAATGTTTCTCAAGTAATAAAATATCAATCCAAGGATCTTCTTGCTTCGCCCAAAGGAATACCATTTAGTTATGAGGATTCTTATAGCTAGGCAACTTCTAGTCGTTGAGTTTTTGTTCTATTTTCCTAAATCAAATTTAAACTAACTAAATCAACACTAAAAAACAATCAAACTCATCATTCATCAATTGTGATTTCAAAGCAATTCTTCAATTTCGTAATCAAAATGGTAGAACAAGTCTCACAAATGTTCTAAGGAGAAAGAACGGATGTTGATAAGAATGTAGGTGTGATCCAATTGAGTTGAACTACGGTGCAAAACTTATTTAATTCCTAGATGGATGGACTATTACCCTACACTAGCCAACCCCCTATCACGACGAGTTGACCGTAGATGAGACTAGAAACCTCAAACATCTACGTTATCGGCTCCTAATTCACTCCTAATAGCTCGTAAATCATTATCCTATACCCTTCCTCCGCACAGGGATTGGATCGAGGAACACAAGAATTCACACTAATCGCGACACTCCTATACGCGTGTTGGCTGCAATATTCGTATCAATTAACACCTAGATTGGCTATTACCCTCACCTAGGTGTATAAGAACAAGCTCTAGTGTGATTCAATCTCAAATAGGAAAGTAAACATGCATAATTCAACCTAATTTTCTCACACCTTTATTCAAATCAACATCCCAGGATGTTTAGAATCCCATACCTATTTTTTTCATCATTACAATATCCAATTGAAAGAAGGACATTACAAGAGATAGGTTTAGATAAATTTCTTCCCCTAATTGAGCACTTTGATCTTGATCTACCCCCTTGGATCATCAAATCTTCTTCAAGGATGATGGATTAGCTCCTTGACACCTTAGGTGAGGTTTGGAAAGAGATGGTAGAGGGAATCGTAGAGAGAATTTAGGAGATTTTTGTGTAGATTTGACAAAAGTCCTCAAAATAACAGTTTTCCCCCTTTTTATACTAAGCTAGCAGAGCCTCGGATTGCCCGGGATGACATGAGATCGCCCGAGATGTTCAGAAATAGAGAAACCTTCACTCAGCCCGACTTGGATCGGCCAAGATGAGAACTGCTCGACCGAAATCTTCCTCTGAAATGGCAGATCGGTCGAGCACTGCTTGGATTGCCCGGGATCTACCTCTGAAGGGCCAGGATCGACCGATCTCTGAAGGATCGACCGAGAATTGCCTCTGAATTGCCCAAATCGACCGGTCTCTGCAGGATCGGGCGATTTTCCTCCAAAATCAAGCCGAAAATGCAGAGTAATGCTCAAAACCTAACCTTCAACATCAGGAACACAAAAAACACAAAAACACAACAAAAAGAAGTAAAAAGCATATGATATGGGAGTAAAATGGACTCAAACATGCATGCACAAACATTGAAATATAGGTCATTTTACGCACATACCACTTTGTCGGTCTCAATAGCACAATAATAATCAACCTTCTTTAATCTACAGATTTAATCCCTACAATTATTATCTTCCCCTAGGACAGAAAATAAATTGTATTCAAATTCCTTTTCCAGTTATTAATTTTCTCCTCTCAGTCTTTCAATTAATAACTTTAAACCTAAAATTAATATTATCTCTCCATCTCACAATTCTAGATTCTACAAATTAATTCAAGAATTCAAAAACCATGCATATCGAGATTATTAAATTAAACATGCATTCATACTTGAATATTCATAGCCCTAGAACCCGCTAGGGTTTCTAGCCACTCATAGCAGATAGAAATCCAAAATTAAACATATTAAATTGCATTAAATTAAAGAACTTACAAGGGTTTCATGTTTCCAAAATCCCAAAACTCTAAAAATTCGAATGCTAAAGAAAAGATTATGAAAGATCATCAAAATTCGAAATTACATAGGTATTTATAGAGGTGGATGTGTATCTTATCAAATCTAGGGCTAAAAACAAGATAAATTCGAATTAAAATGGATTTCCAACTCTGAAATTTGCGTCAGTCGATATGCAACCAAGTCGGTCGACGTGAATTCCACGTCTGTCGAACCTTCTCTTTTCCAGACTTGGTCATTTCTCGCCCCTTCTGCGCGGTCTCACGGTTTTGGCCATAACTTCCTCTCCTGAACTCTGATTTACCCGATTCTAGTTGCGTTGGAAAGCTTACTCGAGGATCTTTCTAAGACCATGCTCCATTAGCTCTAATTCCATGTGTGGAGGAATTTGTCACTGCTTCTTTGAACATAAACTGCTTCCGGTACGGGTTTTCATTGAATTCGGCCTAAAACCTATAAAAACACACCATGACAAGCATAATACCACCCAATATTGACTCATGCATAAAAAATATAGATAAAATCAATAAAACTACATAAAATAGTAGAAAATAATATAGATAAGTTATTAAAATTATGAACTTGTCAAACCCCCCAAACTTGAACGTTTGATTGTCCTCAATCAATAGGCAAGAAAGAAATCAAAAGATCATGCAGTTAAAGTGCAATGCCTCACAAGATTCATCACAGTCAAGGATCAAAATTCCAATACACATAAGCAACTCGAAAGAGACAGAAAATTCATCAACTGTGTAAGAACTCACAGGAAGTCTATCACTCAACTCTCAAGTGTTTAAGGTATAGATGAAAGCACTCACAAACATGTATGAAACAATTTCAACCATAGGCTTGCAAATTTTCTAATATCTCCACTACTAGAATGTGCACACAAGTCTAGAATTAAAAAGGACTTTTGATAGGTTGTAATGTAGGCTTTTCTGATAAGGTAGGGAAAATCTAGCCAAGTGACTAAATCAATTGAGTTAGCTATTCTCAACAAATCAAACCACTTTCTAACAACATCCACCTTATCTCCTCATAGATATTAACAAGCTCATATTTTTTTTCTAACTCATATGAATCTCTTATGCTCTTTCATAATTTTATATTCTTTTCTTTTCAGAGAGCTTATGAGAATTCTAATCATTATTTGAGCTTTTCTCTCATACATCTTCCCAACCACTAATTTATCATTTCTTATCCCCAATTCACTATCAATCCACCCCATACATACAACAACTCAGACACGAGTGAAACCAGCATTATTCTTAAACTCATAGACATGAAAAGAATTATAAAGGCTCAAAGTGGCTAACTAAGGAAAATTTAATTGAGAAGTGACAGTGTTTAGGATATTGGGTTAACAAACATGGCCTAATATCATCTCCTAAACTTGTGCACACTATGCAATCTCAACACAGAAAATAGGCAAGTTCTAGAGAAATAAAAACACACATGTGAATCTCACATCAAACGAAATAAGGCTCAAAAATCTCACACAAAGGGTTTAAAATCTTCTTCACAGTCGATTTCAATTCGGCTCAATCAGCATGCAAGTATAAGTGTCAAATCAATCCTATCATGCGGTATTCTACATTCATAGACATTTAACCACATTCACAGTTAATTCAAACTCTACCCTCAATCGGTTATAATCTCACATTCTCATTTAGGTTATATCAAAACTCAAAAAATTTCCCCAAAAAATAGCATAAAACAAAAATTCTAGGCAAAAATTAAAGACAGAAAGCATAATAAATAAAAGATAGAGGTTCCATCTGTTGTCCACATCCCCGCAAACTTATTTCCAACTCAAAGAGTGGAATAAGTTTGAAAATCAGACAAAAGAGGGAACAATATCTGGTAGTTGATCTCAGACATCAACTTTTTATCCCTCGGAGTCTTCGAACATCGCGCGATGTGAAATATTGGTGGTTGGCACTTTGCATCAATCGACGCAGGTCTGCGTCGGTCGACGTGAAGCCTTCTTGTCGACCCCTTCTTGGGTCAAAGTGTAACACGTCGGCCTCTTGATTTCGATCGAGGCCAGGCTGCGTCGATCGAAATCACGGCATACTCCCTTTGTTTTTTGTGCTGCAAAACAATGTTAGTGCGGCAAAACTCAAAATAAATTAAATAAAAAGGGAAAAAAACAAAAATTAAAAGGAAAATAAGTAAAAGGTTGGGTTACCTCCCAACAAGTGCTTTATTTATCGTTTTAGCTCGACGATACCTCAATTCAGTACCAGGGAGGTCGGGTCCAGACTCGCCGACCTTTGGAGTCCACCATGTAAACTTTGTGGTCCTTGATAATGGTGGTGAGCTAGGTACGAAGTAGCTTAGTTGACAATTTCACCCCTTCGTTTCCACACTCCCACTCAATAGCAACAGCTTCCTCCTCCTCGGACTCATCATCCTCTTCAGTAGTGGAGATCCGATTGCACTCTGCATTTTTCTTGCTCTTGTCGATCACAAAGGTGATCTTCTCATCGTTCGCACGGAGTGTGATCTCGCTGCCTCGACAGTCAATTAGAGCGGCGCTGGTGTCGAGAAACTCATGCCCCAAGATCATGGGCATGTTCTTGTCCTCCTTCATCTCGTGCACCATGAAATCTGCAGGGAAAATGAGATGGCCCACGGAAATGAGCACATCCTCCAGTATATCTTTTGGGCGGGACACAGACCGGTCCGCCATCTACAGAGTGATATTCGTGGGCCTCATCTCACTGATATTGAGATGCTTGTAGATGGAGTACGGCATAATATTGATACTAGCCCCAGTATCAAACAATACTCTCTCGAAAGTAGGTCCCCCGATCTTAATCGGAATAGAGAAGCAGCCATGATCACTTCTCTTGATGGGCACCTGCTTTTGCAGTAGCAGGCTGCACTGCTCGTGTATCCTCACCGTCTTGTTCTCCACGAATTACTTTTTTCCACTCATCAACTTTCGGAGATACTTCATGTACCCCGAGATCTCCTTCACTGCTTCAATCAACGGAATGTTGATGCTAACCTTTCTTAGGTTCTCCACAAACCTGGAGAAGTTGGAATCCTCATTCTACTTCCCGAACCGCTGAAGGAAAAGCATGGAAGGGATTCGATCTTCACTTCTCTCCAGATTTTTGCCCGAACTGGGCCTCGATTTCGACCGACTTCTAGCCAAATCGGTCAATGCTTTCTTCTACACGCATCGATCGATGCTGGTGGCATCGATCAACTTGCGTGCCTCGACCGGATTCTTCCACGTCGGCCCACTCTCCTCATTGCTTGAACTAGCCTTGTATTGATCCTCGGCATCGACCGACGCGTGATGTGCGTCGGTTGAAGTCGAGCCTTCTCTCACGTGAGTTTGCCCCTTCTCGCCTCCAAACTCATCCACAACCATCTCAGAACCCTTGTAGTTCATCCCCGACCTTAGAGTGATGGCTTTGCAGTCCTTTTGACTCTTCGGGTTAACCTCAATCGTGCTCGGAAGCTGTCTTTGCTTGTGCTGGGCTCCAATAGTGCTGGCAATTTGGTTGACCTGCGTCTCAATCATTTGAAGGTGTTTCCTCACTCGGTCAACCTTGGTGTGACCCTAGCAACGGCGCCAATTTGATCACTGTAAAATCTACAGATAAATTGTAGAACAGTGGCAAATAAAATTTATAAATCAAGTCGAATCCAAGGGAATTGTGTGGGGAAATTATCTCATGTACTAATTATGATTCTAAAATTCATTGTTTGAGTATCAGAAAACAGGATTTTGGTTTTATAAAACTAAAGATGATTATACTGAAATTAAAGAGGTTTTCAAAGCAAATTAATAGGAACACAGATTCTAGGGCAAATCTTCAATTAGGCTACATGCAAATCAATCAACTCAGCATAAGGGGAAATAAGAAAATACTATAATCTCCTGGTCGGACAATTATAGCCTAGGTTATTATTATGTGAATGTGTGTGCTTTGTCGGCCTCAATAACACAGTAATAATCAACCTTCTTTAATCCACATATTTACTCCTTACAATTATTATCTTCCCCTATGACAGAAAATCAATTGTATTCAAATTCCTTTTCCTGTTATTAATTTTCTCCTCTCGGCCTTTCAATTAATAACTTTACACCTAAAATTAATATTATCTCTCCATCTCACAATTCTAGATTCTACAAATTAATTCAGGAACACAAAAACCATGCATATCGAGTTGATTAAATTAAACATACATTCATACTTGAATATTCGTAGCCCTAGAACCTGCTAGGGTTTCTAGCCACTCATAGCAGATAGAAATAAAAAATTAAACATATTAAATTGCATTAAAGTAAAGAACTTACAAGAAAAATAAAGGGTTTCGTGTTTCCCAAACTCCTAAAACTCTAAAAATTCGAAAGCTAAAGAAAATATTATGAAAGATCATCAAAATTTGAAATTACATAGGTATTTATAGAGGTGAATGTGTATCGTATCAAATCTAGGGCTAAAAATAAGATAAATTCGAATTTAAAGGAATTTTCCAACTCTGAAATTTGTGTCGGTCAATGTGCGACCATGTCGGTCGACGTGGAAGGATACTGAACCTTCACTTTTCAAGACTTGGTCATTTCTCGCCCCTTCTGCGCTGTCTCACGGTTTTGGCCATAACTTCCTCTCTCAAACTTCGATTGACCCGATTCCAGTTGCATTGGAAATATAACTGGAATATATTTCTATTACCATGCTCCATTAGCTCGAATTCCATGTATGGAAGAATTTGTCATTGCTTTTTTGAACATCAACTGTTTTCGGTACGAGTTTCCATTGAATTCGGCCTAAAACCTGTAAAAACATACCATGACACGCATAATACCACCCAATATTGACTCGTGCATAAAATATATAGATAAACTCAATAAAAATACATAAAATAGTAGAAAATAATATAGATAAGTGAGTAAAATTATGAACTTATCAGTCTCAGCTTACAACTCGATAAAGAACCTATACATGACTTTACATTTTACACCTAAGCCGAAGACTAACTAAGATGACATTTACAATCTTTGACCCACCAAAACATAAATTAAAAGGAAGGATATTTCTATCAAATTTCCTAACATATTATAATGTAAGAAAAAGTACTAAACAATATTATATAATGAATATAAAAAGAATCAGAATAATTAAATATTCAAATTTAAAATTATATTCTAAAAAGTGCATAGACACCATTGAAGTACAGAGACAACGTTGAATACATTAACATCTATGAAAAATCTAACAATTGAACTTAAAGTAATGTATTACTTATATAAAAAATGTTATTCATTTTGTGTGAAATAAACCTCAAAAGTTTGTACATCTACTACATACAAAAATTACATTAATAATTGATAAAAACAATCCAAACTTCAAGATTTGCTTTTGAATACTTTTACTTCAAGCACTCCTTTCGGCCACATCTTCATATTCCCTACAAAACAAATGAAAGTAATGATTATAAAAAACTACAAACCCTATATGATAAAACTATAGATATTTTAATGGAAAAATAAAAATTGTTTTGATTCTTCTTGAGAATTATTAACTATTTATACTATTTAAAATGAAAAAAAATCAATAATAATGCCACTAATGATGCTTTGGATTAATTATTTGACCACAATTAATTAAAATGAATGGCGTCAATTAAGCATTTTTTTTATAAATGATCATTATTTGTTAGATTAATTTAGTATCATTATTTTTAAAATCAATTTATTTTTCAATTTTAAATTTATTTCTTTATTTTGTAGTCTTACATATATAAATTAATTTAATTTATTTAATTTTAAATAATTTTATTTATTTGGTTGTTTTTTTATTTAAATAATTAGTTTAATATATATAAATAATTAGTTTTAAATAAAATTATTTGATATTAATTTAATTAATATACAAACTAATTTATTTTATTTAATCTTAAATAATATATATAAATAATAAGTTTTAATAAATTATATATCCAACATAATTAATTTTGATTACATAAATTTTATTAATTTTATATTTACCATATGTATTATTACTAACCTAAAATATTATACCACTAATTTTGGTAAGAAGTGTTGGGGGAAATTTTTTTGTTGGATTTTACTTTTAAATATATATAGATTATTATAAGGGTAAATCTAAACAGAGTTACATTTTTTCTCAACACAGTCCCCTATCTTTTTAAAAAATAATTATTATTTTTTATTACTATTTTAACCTTATTACTATTTTTTTGTTATTAGCTAATAAAAAAAAAAGATTACAACCACAATCGTACAAACCCATTAAAACAAAAAACTTTCAAAGCTATGCCGATACAGAGAACGAAATAACATTCATCATCCATGAATTTACAGTCACAGCTAAAAAATAACAAAAACATGACAAGGTTCACACTCAACCCTTCCTTAAAAACGTAAAAGAAAATATTAGATGATGAGACCCAACAAATTATACAAACTCTACGACTGTATTGGCTTCAAAATAAAAAAGTTCTTCAGAGAGAAGAGCAGGTTAACTCTTTTAAAATCCATCTTTTTCTCTACCTTCAAATCTGAGAACTTGTACTATCATTACAATACACAGACAAAAACTGAAAATAAGGAGCTTGAGTCAATTGTCTTCCAAAATTGGGTCTAGGAAATCGCAACTTCATGAAACTTGAGAGCAGTAACAAGAAGAAGTTTGTGGGTCTAGAGAGCTCTAGAAAAATGTGAATTTGAATATTTGGATTTTTTTTCAGAAGGCTATACGATTGCAATTCTGAGATTTTTCCAATTATGATTTTTAATTAGGGGCTATAAGGATATAATAGTAATATTGTATAAAAATTTATTTTTTAAAATTAAGAGGACTATGTTGAGAAAAAATGTTGTTGTCTTTAGAATCACCCTTATTATAAACATAGATTAATTTCTATTATGTTATTAAAATAAATTAGTTTAACTATCATTGATTAAGTTGTTTATATTAAACAATTAATTATTTTATTGTTTCTATTAATATCAATTGAAAAATATCAATACAATGTTTTTGAAAAATCTTAACTACGTATTGTTAAATATATATATATATATATATATATATATATATATAGAGAAGGGATCATATGTTAATAGATTAAAATCTGCAAAATGAGAATAATTGTGAGCCATTAGATTAGATGTGATGGACGGTTATGATAATTGTTTTTTTTTTAATTTTTAGTTATTGCACAAGGGTAAATTAGAGAATTTAAATGTTGTAGTTATTTAATAAACATAAATCTGAAAAATCTCAGCCTTAGATTTCATCAAAATCAATGGATGAAAATCATTCCTATTTAACATATTTAATATTTTAGTATGAGATCCAATCCCTATATATATATATATATATATATATTTGTATATATAGAGATTCACTCAAGTGCTAAAATTAAAGTTTGTGCTAAATAGGAATGAATCTCAGCCATTGGATTGATATCATCAATGGTTGAGATTAAAGCATAAAGATTAAAAAATTAAGCATAATTTTCGTTCGTGCTTAATTGCTTTATAAATCGTGCTTAATTCGATTAAGCATGATTTATAAAGCAAAAAAACATAAAATCTGGGAAAATATTTTAATCTCAACCATTGAATTTTTTAGATGAAGGGTGTAGATTCATTCCTATTTAGCATAAACTAATTTTTAGTATGTGAGTCACTCCCTGTATATATATATATAGGGGTGCGTTAAAGTTACAAGTGGTCTCTTAGATGGGAGATGAGAATGAATCTCGTACATCCAAATCAAGGTTCGAACGGCTGAGATCTATTTGAGGAGCGAATTTCTAAAGTTGCATTCGGTAATATAAAATAGTTGCATTAACAGGGTAAATTTGTCATTTTTCATATCCATTAAATCTACAAAATAGGAAAATTCCTAATTTTATGCTCCATTATCCCTAGCTTTTAGGAATTTCGAGTTTTAATGGATATTTTCCTAAATTAATTATTTTTATTCTTTTTCACACTCGTTATATCTAAAAAAATCCTATATTTTTGCTACATTATTGCTACTTTTTATTAATTTCGAATTTTAATGAATATTTTCCTAAATTAATTTATTTTTGTATTTTTCACACTCATTATATCTAGGAAATCCCTAATTTTTGCTGCATTATCGCTACTTTTTATTAATTTCGAATTTTAATGAATATTTTTCTAAATTAATTATTTTTATACTTTTTACTCCCTCCGTCCCGGTTAAATTGTCCACATTTGACCGGGCACGATAACCAATGCATGTGAGTAGTAGTGGGTGATAGTGGGATGAATATTTTATTGATGAGTGTGAAAAATTTGCTATTTTAGGAAAGTGGACTAATATTGTGGGACAGACGAAAAAGGAAATGTGGACAATTTACTTGGGACGGAGGGAGTATCATTTTTAGGGATTTTGAATTTTAAAGAAACATATTAAAACTTTTTAAGCTTATATAATGCAACTTTGCAGGCTTATATAATGCATATTTACAGGCTTATATGATGCAACTTACGTCAGTAAAACCAAAACATACTTCAACTATGCAGGCTTATATAATGCATATTTGCAGGCATATATAATGCATATTTACAGGTTTGTATAATGAAACTTGCATCAGAAAAATACACAACTATATTCAAAAACCTTAATAATTCCATGAAGGATAATGCAACTGTACATGAGTATATAATGCATATTTAAAGGCGTATATAATGCAACTTATATATGAAAAAAAAAACAATTATGAAATAAACTTACAAATGCCACACACCCAACTCCCCCCCTCTCTCTCTCTACTATTCACTTCCTCTATCTACATGACAGCCCGTTCACGCGAGCTCGGCAGCGCTAGCTCTCTGCCCTCAGACAATTCCTCCTCGCCGTTGGAGACACTCGACTCCGACTTCTCTGCTTTGTGCTCTCATATGCGTTCTCGGCCTCGTCGCCATCGCACGCTGCGCCTGGATCCGCCACCGAGAGAAAGTAGATGTCAATTTGATGGAAATGGGAGAATCCTTACCAGCAACTTCTTCTTTCGACATTGGTGAAGAACGGTGGTTGCAGCTGGAAGAGGGAGGAAGATTTGGGGTTGGTAAATCTGGGGTGAGGAAATGAGATTATACGCAATACAAAAATTGTAGTATATTTTATTCCATATAATTATGAGAGAGAATATAGGAATTAGTTAGGGAAAATATTATAATTTTAGAAGAATCTAATTATGAAATGCTAAAATACTAAAAAGCCCTTAATATGTACAATTAATTGATAAATTAATTAATAAAATAATTATAAATATGAAATATGGACCACACATTTTATGAAATAGAAGGATAAGATTCATTCTCATCTCCCATCTAAAGGGGACTTGTGATATGATTACACCT
>JAPKLW010000293.1:403507-496384 GCA_026898455.1 Plectranthus barbatus | reverse complement strand
TCCTCTCAACCATCTCCTCAACTGACTTCATTAACTCTGACTCTGTCATCTTCTGCACTGGACACTGGCTTTGATACCCATAACTGGACTATAAATGGCAGAGAGTGTAGCCGGAACTTCGGATTCTTCATTGTCTTCAATATGACTCTCCAAGGATGTTGCAACTCTCACACCCTTTCATTTGGTCTCTTGAATTGGCTGCATCGACTCAGATTGGGTTGCCACCACTGCTTCATCACGAACCTCGAATGGTATCTGAACTGCTATATTGTCTTCCTCGATTTCTTGAACAAAAAGTGGTAACGACTGAGACTTGATTGCCAGCAACACCTTTTCCACCGCCTGCTCCACCTTTGACAGAAACTTATCAAATGGAGAGGAACTATCTGGTCGATTCTCCCACTTTGCTTGTCTATATCTCTTCTTTTTGCTGCCTAAATAATCATCTTCCAATGCGTTAAGCCGTTGATGCAACATCTCCATCTCTGACCTCACCATCTTTCTAAAATCAGATTTCAAAAACTTCATCATATACCTCATCTGAATTCTAGCATCATCATCTAATTCCTCATATTCAATTTTAGACATTCTGCTCATGGAATGTCACAACAAAGTAATAGCACCTGTAGATCTCGTCGAGACGTTTCCGATAAGTACAATTATGCTGAAATTGGACACTTGTAGCAAAAGTTATGGCAAAAAACAATTTCTCTATCTCTCTTTCCTTTTTTCCTTTTTTTCTTTTTTTCTTTTTTTTTTATATATTTTTTTCACGAATTTTTTTCTCTTTCTTTGTATATTCTCTCTTTTTTTTTAAAAATAACAAAATTCAACAAGGAAAATATGGATAAGGAAATATTTGAATAAGGTAATTACCAAATTACTTGGTAATCAAGAAGGAAAATATGGAAAATGAAATAGTTGAATAAAGTAATTACCAAATTACTCGGTAATGAAGAAGGGAAAATATGGATAAGGAAGAATTTTAATAAGGTAATAAAAGATAAGGAAGGATTTGATATTATGGAATGATTTGACTAGATATGGATGGAAAGATTTGAATAATTATGGTACGGTATTTGTTGGTCCCGGATATCAGGGTATACTTTGGCAGCGGAAAATACGTAAGTTCGTTTCTTGCACTCTGCTGGTTACACAGCTGACTGGGACCTTGTCAGCTGGTAAGTCAACTGGCAACTGAGTATTCAGCTGACTGGCAACTGGCTGGTCAGCTGATGACTCAGGACTTAGCTAATTTTAGAGTCGAGTTTGCACAGTTATAAACTGGTTTCAGTTATACTCCAGCACTTGGGTGCTGGGTTTTAAATCAGTAAGTAAATGCTGAAAGCAGTAAATAACAAGGATATTTTATAGTGGTTCGATCAACAGATCTACGTCCACTCTCCAGTCGAAGCACTGGAAATTCACTAAAGAGAGTAATCCGGTACAAGATTTCCTACGATCTATTTCCAGCTGGTAGATGCCTCGTCTACCAGTTCACTGGATCAACCGCTCCCGGTCCTTGTCCTTCTTCAACTCTTGTCAGATGGATGGAGTGCGAGCACGTCACTTCAACCTCCTCCTCCGACTGATTGGGTGTTGAGTTCTCCCAAGAACTTGACTCTTGCTGGCGGCAAAACTGCCCGTAATAACTCTGGAGCTGGCTGGCTCAAGAGCTGCTATGTTCTTCCTCGGAATGAGAAAGAACACCAAATGAGATCAATAACTCACAAGCTAGAAGCTTGGAGTCTCGTGTTCAAATGATTGACACACGGAGTAGCTTTAAGAAAAGCCTCGAAAGATTGCTTATACGCTGATATGAATGCGTTTGAGCTTTCGGTAGGTCAAGAGTGGCTAAGATTGGGCAAGAGTATTGAATGCTGTTGGATCTCACGTATTTATAGACGTGAGATTCAGATTCAAATACTAGCCGTTTGGACACATCCGGAAAAGTCTCTGTCCTCGCATGTCCTTCTGCAGGCGGCAGGTAGGAATTTCCGGAAAGCGCCATACCTTTGATCGCTTTATCTGACACAGATCTCTTTGTGTCAGAACGACTCTATTCGTCAGTACGAGGAATCGGAACTGGTGTCTTGAACTGATAGACTTTAAGGCATCCTCCTTAAAGTCATACACTGTCAGTTACTTCCTCACACGAATCTTCTTTTTGTCTCTAAGACTCTGGGAGAGCGAATCTTGAATTCTGCTGATAACCTCCGACTGGTAGATCATACTGGTGATCTTTGTGCTGGCAGTCTCTGCTGGTGACTTTCCTTAGCACAATCAAGGTCTACCAATTCGTCTGATGTTATCTCTTGGAATCTCCCGTGACTGGTGGCTTTACCGCTGGTGAATAGTGTCAGCCAGAACACATATTCTGCTGGTAAGATCTCTCAGCCTCCTGCTGGTGAAATCTTCCCAACTGGTGAACAGTAACCAGTCAATAGCTCTACTCCATGCTGATGAACAGTGTCAGCATGAGTCTTCGTCAGCCGCTTGCTGGTGAGACTTCTCTCAACTGGTAAGCACATCTCATGCTGGTGAACAGTAGCCAGCATGAGTCTTGATCAGCTGCGACTTACAACTCAAAATACCTAAACAGGACTTTACATTTGAGACTAGAGCTATTCTAGAGACAAACTGACGCTGGTTGGACTTAGGATTTGATCCACCAAAACACTTAAACACCAAATCTAAGATCTAAGCAAGTAGCTACTGGGGAAGGGAAACTTAGCCAAATTTCCCAACAGTATTAATAATTCAAATCTTGACTAACAAGAACCCTAAATTAACGACTCAAAGATATGAAAATATACGAATCAAGAACGACAAAAAAGACACGACAGGAAACAAGATAAGACTCGATTTTTTTTAATTTTTTTGACACAATAAACACACGAAATTGAAAGACAGGGAAGAGGAAGGACACGACCTGGATACTGATACCAAAATGATGAGGAAAAGAAAGACACAACCTGGCTCTGGGTACCAAAATGATAAGGAAAAGAAAGACACAACTTGGCTCTGATACCAAAATGATACGATCCTCGCCGGGAAGGTTTAGATTGCAGCCCAGGAACAAGAGTCGACACGACACGGAATCGACACGAACGGAATTGGAAACGTAAATAACAAATAGATGGAAGTTTAGCAACCCTAATTCGACCCTTCAAATGACGTATTCCAGACGAATCTCATAAACGCCCTAAGAAGCTGAAGAACTAATGACGCAGAACGGTAGAAGACACCACAATCGGATGTGTAAGTCCGATTGATAAGTCAATTCGAATTTCAAGGAATCCACAGAAATTCTTGAGCTTTCGGAATAGGAGAATTAAACTCACAAATATTATTGACTGAAAACTAAATTATTTGTTCCATAACAAGGCCTATATATATGCAGACTCAAATCCTAATCTAATAAGGAAATCAAATCCTAATTTCATAAGAAAATCAAATCCTAATCTAATAAGGAAATCAAATTCTAATAAGCTAAGGAAATAAAATATATCTAAAAGATATAATCCAAAATTACTTAAATAACTAATTACCAAATCTTATCAAGATAAATTAAATCTTCAATCATATCTTCAATAAATATTCTTGAAATATCTTGATAAATCTTGCCAATTAGATCTCCATCACTATCCTTGTGTTGGCATTGCCCGTACGAATCACTCTTGCACCGCAATAGTGACTGTTAGATTCTTTCTAGAATAGAAGGAATCCCAATATACCTTTAAGAAGATAAACTTCTCAGGTCTTCGAGCTTCTATTATGAAAGCTTGCGAAAAGCTTCAATCAAGAACTTAGCTCGGTTGTGTTCGCGTGAAAGAGAGACTGAGTTTAATCTCTTTTGTTATCTCTTGTATGTATGAAATCGCGAACCTTTGAATCAAATAAGGATGCCACCTATTTATAGGTGAAGATTCAAACGGCTGTTTGAATCTTATCCGTTAGACTCAAAGGGAATGCTCGCATATCTGCATGCTTTCTTTTTCTGCAGTGGGTAGAGACTCTTCAAGTCTCCTCATCTCTGATTGGCGTAGCATCTATCTTTAGCCGTCTCTTGTCAGAATGGATCCTTTGTAGGTCTGAACCCTTTTTTCTTCATGATGATTGTTCCATCCTCTTGATTGGTTGGTTCTTCTCGTAACTTGTAATCCATCTGATATTTGGCTTTGTAACTTCTCTCTTGATTGCTGATTGTCGTCTGCTGGCTAATGATGAACGTAGGATGTCTCCGTAGTTTGCTGGAGTTCCTTCTTCAGCGTCCTTGTCGCTTCCTTCGCATCGCTAGCCTTTCTTCTCTTTAGCAATTTTTAGCAATTAGGCAAGTTAGCTGAATCCTTCAGCAAACCCAATTCTCTCTATTTTTTAATCTATTACAACTCGAGTATGAATTCATATACAGGACTTTTTACAATTGACTCGATAATGAGTTGTTATAGCTTTGATCCACCAAAACATATCAAACTATGATAATGAATTGGTTTACAATAGAGGGGTCTAACAATATTCCTAACAATTTCCCCCTTTTTGGTGCGATGAAAGCCTCTATCTTAAGCTTTAATTCTAACTGATCATGGGAAAGCTGATTACTGAGATTACATAAAAATTTCCTATCAAATCTATTCTCAGTGTCTCAACTGCCGTAGACTCAGTATTGTTCCTAAACATTCCCCCTCAATGTATCAAGGGTATTGCTCGAAATCAAATCAATCAGGTAAATAGCTTCAAGGTCATTTTACCAAGTAAACACAAAGCATATTTACACGTAATATCATCAAGCAATCACGGAACATTTCACACACATCACATTCCACGCAGTTTGCTGATTACACTAAGTGTGTAATTTAAGCTTATTCATTTAAATCAGCGTTGGACAATGAGATGTTGTCTTCAACCTGGGTTAGTTTTCATTGATAGTCATATATTCTTTCATACATTCACATAACCTAAATTGAAAGCAAAAAAATTGTTCGATCAGCTAGGAGATGTAGAGTTTAGAGAGATATTACTTCTTTGTCGTTGAGGAGTCTGAATCAGCAGCATTCTTAGCACCTGAGGAACCAACAGTGGGCTTCTTCATTTTGCTGAGAGTTTTTGTTATCTTCTTCATGAAGTTGTCCACAAGAGCATCTCGTTCTTATCTTCTGATCCTTTCCTTTTCCTCAATTTTTCTCTGTTCTTCTCTCTCTTCTTCTTCTTCATGTTTTCTGTTGGTCCTCAACTATCAGAGTCATCGTGCTTAAGTGTAAACACGAAATGCAGCGGAATGATTAAACGTCACTTACACTTATCTTTGTTTAAGAAGTATTTAAGCTCAAGATATGTTATATGATTCTTTTCAGATATACGCTAGCAACTCTGTTGCTAGGTTTTAAATCAGTTTTGAACAGTTAATAATAAAACAGTAGATGAACACAGTATTTTATAGTGGTTCGATCAAATTATATCTACGTCCACTCCTTAGCCGAAACGATAAGATTTCCACTAGAAAAGTATACGAAAGTACAAGGAATCGCCAAATACTTGTAGTAGGCAGCGAACTTTCGGACCGGCCAAAACAAAGCTATCCTCCGATGATTCGTACTTTTCCAATCACAGCTATGGCCAAGTCAAGGGCGGAACCTTCGTGTAACTTGTCCTTCGCTGTTAGTGAGGTTTTTATAGTTTCCCTCGAAACTGTTTAGGAATGCGGCTAGAAGCCCGTCGGAGTCAATCCTTTTTAGGAATGACTGTTGGATCTTCCTAGGATGGAAGTTATCCCAATGATTGAAGATTCTCAACCGAAGTTAATGAATCTCTTAAAGAGAAGTGTCAGATATTCAATGAAAGACACTTATTGGTTGTTGAGAGCTTTGAATACTTCTTTTATCACGAGCTCTCAACTGACTACTTTTTGCTTGTTCGCTTTGTCAAAGGAATCTCACACTTGAATGTTTGCGAATGTCGGTTGTGATTCAAGCAGTAGTAGTAGTCGACTCTCACTTTTGGACCTGTCTTTTATAGATGGAGATTCAAATCTTGAATCTCGATATCCGTTAGACACAACGGCTCCTTTCTCCGAGAGTGATTAGACTTGATCAGTCGCTTTTGGCGTTGATCTGTACTTTCCGAACTACTTCAGGAAAGTCTCGTTCTTTGTGTGTACTTTTGTCAGAACGGTAGTATGGCTTCAGCCTTTGACACCCTTGCTCTGCTAATGTTCATTAGAGATCTGCTATTGTTTATTTGATTGCTGAAAGCTTCCGCTGACACTCGATCCTTTGACATCTGTTATGCTAGCATCGTTCAGGGTTTGCTGAGTGTTTAGCAAATGCTAAAGTCTTAGCATTCTGCTAGCGTATGTTTTCTAGCAAAGGCCGTCCTTCGATATCTGCTAGGAAATCTTCTAGCAAACTAAACTATTACAACTCAATATTTGACCTATACAGGACATTACACGGTATGCTAGTCTATCTAGAATTCAGCAAATGATCGACCCCTTGCTAAGGTTTGATTCAACAAAACCTTTTTACAAATAAATCCTAAGGGAGATTTTAGGAATAATTTCCCAATAATTTCCCCCTTTTTGGTGCGATCAAAGCTTACTATCATTTGCTGAAGCTAAGAGGAAGAATGTCTGTGTTTACAAAAGACTATGCTATCCTAGCAATCTAACACAGAGTTTATCCACCTTAGTTCAAGCAACAAGAAATGAAATTCCCCCTCAACAAGTGCTGGGAAATATTTCACGATTAAACACATAGGTAAATGCTGCAAAGGTAATATGCTAGAAATTCTAGCACCCAAGAAAAATTAGCAGACATTTACTTTTTCAATCTCAATCCAATAGTTTTCAAATACGTTGAATACACAGATAGTGTATTTCAACTAAGGCACACAGTGAAAATCAGAGATTGACAATGAGAGGTTGTCTCAGTCTGATCAATTTTCATTCATATGATATATCTATTACAAGTACAATGAAAATGATAGACGGAGGCAAGCGAGACAAGCGAGAGAAAAAAATACCAGAGGTAAGGATGTAGTCAGGAGTCTGAAGCAGGCTTCTTCAGCTACTCCAATTAATCGAATTTTCTTGATGCCATCTGCACAAACGAATCCAAGAACTCCTTAGCAGCAGCACATTCAGCGGCTTCTAACTCCAGATCCTTAGCAATCCGCTCATTCTCCTCTTCGAGCATCTTGATTTTCAGCTCTGTTTCCTTTTGCTTTAGCTCCTCAAGAGCCTTCCTCTTCTGTTCATTGGCAGCAGCTCTAGCTTCTTTTGCTTTCTTCCTCTCAGCAGCCTCAACAATCCTCCTTGCGTATGTATGTGGCTTCTATCACCATTCTCTCAAATATGGTTGATACAGCACTTTGAATCGCCATTTGAACTACAAAGTTTAGATATGTTGGAAATTAGAGAGAGCTGACCGGAGTGGCAAGGAAAGATGAAGTAGTAGGCACGATTATAGCTTGACTCCTAGCAGTGGAAGTGGAGATTTCTTCCATGACTTCTTCTGTGTTCCCTGTGTTAGCAGTAGTACTTTGCTCGGTAGTGGTTAGCAGATATACTGCCTCCTTTGTGTCTTTCAAATACTCTGCTTCAGCTGCAGCAATTGCAGCTTCCTCGAGCTTCCGAGCTTCTGCTAGAGAGTGTGCTAACATATAATCCTACAAATCTGCTTCTCTATTTCGGTATGCAACAACTTCAATCCTTCGAGCATTTCGCTCCTCTGCCTCACGAAGCGCAGCTAGCCGAGCTTATAATATTGACTCTTCAAACTTCACAAGTTCAGCTTGGCGTTTCTTGTGTTCAACTGCTGGTCGTGTCTGACGCTTAGATAGATGAATGTGCATGTCAGACAACCCATCCGGAGCAAATGTAGACTTGGGTAGAGAATGTGAAGAAGATGTCAGCCGATGAGCTTTAATGGCCTGGAGCCTGGCGATAACAGCCTTATCACTATACGGTTTGGAACAGGGGGATTGATCCATCTATTCGTTTGCCCATATCTCCTCACGCTTCAAGAAATTTAAACCTTTCCATGCCATCATTATCTTTCTTTCCTCCATGCAAAGTTCTCGAGAGATGTAATCATACTTCTTCCATCGTCTGAACTCGCAGCCCAAGATCTTTCCATCGGAAGTATCTTCCTCCAATACTCCAGCAAAGATTTCTTTGACATCCTTCTCAGTCATCAAAGTCACGAATTTTTCAATGTTCTGTCCAAGCATTTCAAACTCAGAGTTTACCTGACTTTTCATGAAGGATAATCGAAGTCGATCCCCGCATTCTGTGGAGATTTTCCTTAGAGAACTTGCATCATATACATCTTTGGATTCTCCATCGGAATTGGTTCTAGAGAAATTCTCATGGATACGTATTCTAGTATCCGAAGGAATTTCTGCTTGAGGACCTGTAGCAGGATTTGCGTCCTCATCCCTAGCAGATGAGTTCTCGATAGCTATCTGCGGAGAGCGAACTTCTTCCTCAGCAAATGAGTGCTCAGCAAACGAGTGCTCCTCCGTGTGTCCAATCTGCTCAGCAGATTCATCTTCAGCACCATCTTCTCCCTTGGCTTCGGATTCTCTTTTGACACCAGAAGGACCTTCGTCCGGATTCCCCGAAATTCGTCTGAATAACTCTCGGATGAAATGTTCTTCATCGAAACTGCTCTCCAAATCCACAATCGATTCTTCATCTATCATTTCATCTTGCTCAGCAATGATTTCTCCTTCTTTGTCAACAGAGGGAATTGAAACAGTGATCCTTCCGTCTTTGATGCCTTTCCCTTTCTTGGCGGCCTTTTCTTCCATAAATGCCTCTTGTAGTAGTTGAGCCGCTTTCTTCTGAGCTTTGTGTTCTTCAACAGCTTTCTTGATCCGTTCAAATTCTTTGTCTCTTGCTTCGAATGTCATCTCAGCAATAAACTTCTGATATTGCTTCTTCTCAAGCTCTCTTCTTTGAGCGTCTTGTTTTCTCTTTGTTTCTCTCACTCCCTTTATCCTCTCTTCCGGGCATCTAGATGACAAAGGGATGTGATCTGGATTGGCTTCAGCAGCCTTCTTCTCTGCTTCTGCTTTCTCTAGTTCTTCCTGCTCTGAGATTAGAATCAACTTTCTCCTTGTTTTCTTCTTGGCTTTCTGGGCAGGAGAGGTGATGTTCGATCTCTTCTTCGTTGGAATGGCCACAGCCATAGCCCCAAGAACAAGTGGAGACTGTTCGGCTTCCTTCACAGTCATGATCTCATTAATCTGATCTGCTGGTAAATTGCCCAGTTTCTCAATCTCTTCAAGATTCTTGAAGAAGTGTTCTGTCTCAGCATTTGTCTGAAGTAGAGCAATCTCTTCAGCATACATTAGAATGGCCGGCTATAGTATTTGAACTGCCATAGTTGCTACATTTGGCTCTTCAGGGGATGTGGGTTTGTTCTTGTCCACATTAGATTTCCCTGTCAACTTTTGAGGATTCCTGGTATTGGCAGGTTTGGGCTCTTTCCTCGTTGCTGGGATGTAGTCTGTAGGAAGCAGACTTACACCTCGATCCACTCCTGTATTGGTGAATAGCATTTCCAAATATTTGATAATCTTTAACCCAAAATTTACGTTCGAAGAGAACGTTCCATCTACTGCCATATGGTCATTCTTCCGAGCATGTTCAGCCCATCGCTCAAAGAAGAATTCTGCCCAATTTCCCTTAATATTGTCAGTCAATGCCATCATAACGGCATACTTCTTGGCAAAGAGTTCTGAGTAGGAGCCAGCATCACATTGGAGCATCTTAATTACGATCTCCGCAATGAGCTTATACTCATCAGACAGAGTATTAATCGGTGTAGCAACTTTAAAGGTAATCACCTGCCCTTTCTTATCTTTTAGCTCCCCTGGTTTCTTCCAAAGATTCCAGCGTTTCTCCATCTCAACAAGATCATTGACCTTGTATTGAGAGATCTTCGCCCCATAGTTCCGAAGCCCAAACGTCCTCGAAAGTAAATCAGCACTTACTTCTACAAAATTTCCATATACGCAAGTCTTGAACGACTTCTGATCATCATTCATAACTGCCCTAGCGTAAAATTCTGAAACCATGTGTGGGTGAAATCGGTCAGGCTCAGCAGAAAGGTATTTTACCAGTAACTCTGTGTTGAGCAGATCCAAAATCCACTGTGGAATGTGTTTGACGGCGAGAGGCATATAGAGGATTCTATCTCTCATGATTTGTGCCAGACGCCTCTGCTCTGTCGTATGGCTGGATAACTCATCAATGTCTTCCTTTTTCATAATTCCGGTGAAGTCGGGTGACTGTCGAACATGCAACGGCGAATCTGTAGGGGGCGGAAAAATGAAGGTGGGACGTTGGAGTAGGCTATCTGGGTTTTCTGTATGAGATGATGTAGGATGAGTGGTATCGCTTGATTCTGTATTTTGGGTATTTGGAGAGTTGGGGTTGGTTGCCATGGTTGGGGATTTTTGAGTGAGTTAGAGATTTCGGAGAGGGTTTGAAAGAAAATGAGAGAGGTTTCAGAGCGATAGGGATTTGAATCGCGGCTTGTGGAGAGATGAAAGGTTTGGAAGATTAAATGAATCTAACGGTAGAGATTGCTTCCTTTCTAAATTCGATCAACGGCTGGGGTTGAAGGGTCAAGTCCTGCGAGTGCGCACGTTCTCCAGAACTTGAGTGCCGATGATGTGGCATGATCTAATTTGTCACCGCCGTCTACGAGCATTAAATGCACTCTTAAGAGATTCAAAAATCTCCCGCGTCTGAATGAAAGCTTCAGCAGCCGTAAATCTTAGTATCCAGAGCGATTTTATCAGCGATAATTTCTGACGTCGGATAATGAATATAATTTAGCAGATGAATCATCGAGCATATCCATTTACTCTGCTAATTACGCAGCAGAGACCATGTTCCCAAAAGTCTAGCAGACTTGCTATACTTTAGATACAAAATCTGACGGTTGGGGAACTCCTGTCAGATGTGACGATGAATCGACGGCCTTGAATGGGTGTGCCCCGTCATGCGTCATTTCTTTCTCCAAGAAACACTTGAGTGTTCTGACGTGGCACCCTCCAATATGATCTAGCTGTCTAAGCGCATTAAATGCCTTTCTAATCATACTGGCATTAATCTCAATTCTGATATTAATTCATTCCCTCTCGAATATGATGTGGCATAAGGGATTATGACTCAGCATATCCTCGAATCAAGTGTTGATCTGACCACCGAGTGTTACTGCTGAAATGATTGGACTCGCCATCCAATCGACTCTTCTTCATCTGACGACAATTAGGTTTCCAATGTGAATCATTATGATCTTTGAAAGATCTTCCACATAGCCATATATGCTAAGAGGATTTTCCCGTCTATAAAAGGGCTCCTTGTGATTATATGTGTGTGATTATATTTCGATATCACAACTCCTTTCTCTTCCAAAGTTAAAAAAAAATTCAAGATCAATTGAATCTCCAAGCAACATGCTTGACATTTCCCGAAACCAGATCCTCGACGAGGCAGCCCTCCATGCCTACTATCATGACAGACCCGCCGTGGCCATCATGGTCATGTCGAAGATTACTCAGATGGGGCTTAAGCAGTTTGTGACGTCCGCTCCTCAGCATTATCATGGGGATCTTCTTCGGGAGTTCCTTAAGGAGTGCGTGGCGGAGAAGGAAGCAATCTACGGATCCTTCCGAGGGAGTTAGTACAATGGTCACGGGAGACTTTCTCTCGTGATTTTGGACTTCCAAAAGGTCCAATATCGGTGATGGCGTACAAGTTGATGGAACCGGCTCCGGAGTGGACTGCGTGGCAAAAATGGCGCCACTTTCCTTGATTCAGATTCTCTCCAACTCCTCTAGCAACGGGTCTTGGTGCCAATACCGTGAGTTGTTTCACGTTGCTATTCACATGCTGCTTGGTGAGGATCAGGACTATTTCTGCCTCACGAAGGAGATCTGGCAAGTTATGCTTGCTTTGGACGAGGAACTGGTGGAGGCTGATTGGGCAGGCCTCGTTTTTGAAGGCGTTCGTGATTGCGTTCGTCTATATCCTGTTGTCCCTTTGCTTAACGGTATGCAGCTTAGCTGGCTGCTGGAGCAGTCCTTTCCAGAACTAGCAGAGGGGCCGTCTAGCCTCCGTAGTACCGACTTCTATCCCTCCATCACTTCCACTTAGGAGTGTTTTTATGATAGATTAGAACTCCCTCCCCTTGTGTTGTGTTTTTTTTTTTATTTTTATTGTAGGGGGATGTAAGCTTTCGCTATCTATCAATGAAATGCAGTCAACTTTCCTTTTTGAAACAAATTGATAGTTCATAGCAACCCATATGCGTTTGAACTTCCAAATCGTCATATCCGTAGAATGAGATTTCATAGAATGCCTCCAAAATGACATATTAAAAATAAATGACAATCTTTACATATCAGCTGCTGCCACGTAATTTATTTGTTGAACACTTAAGGAATTCTGCTCAGCAACCTCTTCTCTCCAAATAGGCTAGCAGCAACAATGATAAGTGCTATATTCTAGCACATAACTTCATTATCAACCAAATCCAGCATTCAGAAAATATACTTAGCATCTTCAAGAAAACTAAGAAATCTAGAAAGAATAAGAATAGCATCTCATTCATCCATAGCATTATCCAACTCCATAAGACCCAATTTAATGCATAACTCCTTGAATCTGGATTCAGCTAGAGGTTTTTTGAATATATCAGCTATCTGATCTTCAGTGCATATATAGCGAACATCAATATCCTTCTTCTCCTGATGATCTCGAATAAAATGATGACGGATATCAATGTGTTTGTTCCTAGAATGATGGACCGGATTCTTGGTAATGCACATAGCACTATTGTTGTCGCAATAAATCGGCACACATTCGGGAGAAATCCCATAGTCTTGCAATTGTTGCCTTATCCATAAAATTTACGAGCAACAGCTAGCAGCAGCTACATACTCTGCTTCGGTAGTAGATGTAGCAATAGAGTGCTGCTTTTTGCTAAACCAACTAATGAGCTTGTGTCCCAGAAATTGACAAGTGCCGCCCGTGCTCTTTCTATCAATCTTGCATCCTCCGAAATCTTAGTCTGAATATCCACTTAGAGCAAGACTGTCTGCTCTTGGATACCAAATTCCCAGACCTTCTGTGCACTTCAAATATCGCACAATCCGCTTAGCAGTATCTAAATGAGCCTTCTTTGGATTTGCTTGATATCTAGAACATAAGCCAACGACAAAGGATAAATTCGGTCTGCTAGCGGTGAGATACAACAGTGAACCAATAATTCCTCTGTAGAGAGTTGGATTCACATCATCTCCTTCCTTCTCAAGTGCAGCAATACATGTTGTGCTAATTGGAATCCTTAGGCTCTTTGTCTTCTCAGGGCAATATTTCGCTATGAGATCGCGAGTATACTTCGTTTGATGAATAAAAATTCCTTCTCCAGATTGCTAAACTTGTAATCCAAGGAAATAAGACATCTTTCCCATCATGCTCATTTGGAAATTACTAGTCATGAGGTCGGAGAATCTATCACATAGATCTTGATTTTTTGATCCGAAAATTATGTCGTCTACATAAATTTGGACTAGCAAGATATTGTCTACATCTTTGATCTGAAAAAGGGATTGATCAATCCTTCCTTTCTCAAATCCGTTGGTCAGCAGGAACTTAGACAAAGTTCCATACCAGGCTCTTGGTGCTTGCTTTAATCCATACAGGGCTTTCTTGAGTCTGTAGACTTGATTACCCTATTCGAAACTCGGTGGTTGCTCAACATAAACTTCTTCTTTGAGCTCACCATTTAGGAATGCGCTCTTCACGTCCATTTGCATCACATCAAATTCGTGGTAAGCAACATACACGAGAAATAGGCGAATTGCCTCCAGCCTTGCTACTGGAGCAAACGTCTCATCTTAGTCTATTCCCTCGCATTGTCTATAGCCTTTAGCTACAAGACGAGCCTTGTTTCTGACTACTAGGCCGGATTAATCTTTCTTGTTCTTGAACACCCACTTAGTGCCTATAACACTTTGGTGAGCAGGCCTATGTACTTGTTCCCATACTTTGTTTCGCGTGAATTCTGCAAGATCCTCTTGCATAACATTCATCCAGTCTGGATTGAGCAGAGCCTCTTCAACTTTCTTGGGTTCTTCACTGGAAATGTAGCACGCCAGCATAGCATTGCCATTTCCTTGCCTGGTTAAGATGGGATCATTTAAGTTTCCAAGAAAACCGTCTAGGGGATGAGCACGAAGCCACGTAGGTCTGATACGTGCAGGAGTTTCAGCAAATGGTACCCCTTCTTGATTGTTATCAGCATGAGCATTTTCCTCTTCATTCTCCTGGTGCTCAGCAACTGGAATGTCAGCAACTCCACCTTCTACATCTGCTAAGGGATCTTCAATGACAGGAACTTCATTGGCAGGTACAGTATCAGCTGGGATTTCAGCAACAGGTTCTTCTGCGATTGGAATCTCAGCAACTCCTTTGCTAAGATCTTCATCAGATTCCACGTCGTCTTGGTCATCAAGAACTCCCGCAACATCCAAATTGTCATTTAGATATATTGAAGAGGTGGCCTCAGCATGATCATTAGCATCACTGGCCCGGTTAGCAGTCTGGTCACCTGCTGAGTGCGTCAATGTTGGATCAACATCATTCTTAGACCTAGTCGGATCAATATTCATAATTTCGAAAGAATTCAGTAAAGATTGATCATTGACATCATTGGTCTCATGATTGCTATCCTCTTTTCCTTTGGTTACCCTGCGCACTAAAGTAGACTCATCACAAATAACATTACATGTTATTTCCACAAGTTGAGTTGTCTTATTTAACACTCGATAGCCTTTATGAGAGGGATGTCCATATCCTAGGAAAACACCCTCATCAGATTTTGGCGAAAAAGTGTTAAGTTTAGACTTCCCATTGTTATGGATATAACAAGTTGAACCGAAAGCACGAAAGTGTTTGATAGAAGGCTTAAGACCATTGTACACTTCATAAGGAGTCTTGTTAAATCTGCCATTAATCGCACTCCGATTTTGAGTGTAACAAGCAGTCATAACCGCTTCTCCCCAATACATTCCACTGAGTCCTGAATCAGCAAGCATAGTCCGCACCGCTTCCTTCAAGGTCCTGTTTCTTCGTTCTGCTAGCCCATTCTGCTGGGGGTCCTAGCAGTGGACTTCTCATGATGAATACCAGCTTCCGCACAAAAGTCCATCAGAATCCCATTACAGAATTCAGTCCCATTATATGATCTAATTCTTTTCACTGTAACTTCCTTGTTATTCTGCTCTTTAAGAATCAGCTCAGGCAGAAGGATCTTGACTTCATCCTTAGTCTTTAGAAGACAAACCCACGTGTAACTGGAAAAATCATCAACAACGACAAGTGTATATATTTTCTTGTTCACAGTGGGTGGTTGGACTGGTCCAAACAGGTCCATGTGTAAGAGTTCAAGAATTCTCCCTGAAGTAGCCTTCTCAGGATTGGATTTGAACGAGGCTTTGGTCTGCTTTCCTTGTTGGCATGCCTTACATATGCCTTCTTTTTTGAATGTCTCAGCTGGCAGACCTACAACAAGTTCATTCTTGGCCAGGTGGTTAATAGTTTTAAAATTTAGATGATTTAACCTCTTGTGCCAGAGCCATGTTGTTTCCTCTTTGTTCAAGGTTAGGAAGCAAGAGTGTTGCTAACCACTTTCCCAGTCAACCACGTATAGGCCACCCTTCGGATGCCTCTAAGTTTCACTTCCCCTGTAACATTGTCAGCAATAGTACAACCTGTATTGATAAATGAAACAGTATACCCATTCTCACAAAGTTGGCTGATACTTAGCAGATTGTATTTAAGGTTGGAGACGAGGGCCACGTTAACTATCCTCAATCCATTGCTCTCTATGCATCCCCTTCCCACAACTTTGCCTTCACTGTTATCTCCAAACTTGACTTTTGATCCATAGAGAAATCTCTGCAAGTCTGAGAACAGCTCCTCATTTCCCGTCATGTGCGCTGAGCATCCGCTATCAAGGATCCACTCGTTTGATATACTTGAAGTAGTTTGAGCTTTTGGACCCTGTTCCTGCAACAAAAATAATTAAGTTGATTTAGGTACCCGTTTAGCGTCGGGTCCTGCAGGATTAACGATGATCATAGTTCCTTTTGGAACCCACATTTTAGTGACTTTCAAGATTTTCTTCTTGATTTCACTGTTTACCATTTCTTCAACCTTTGGCTTAACATGTTTGATATGTTTATATCTCGGTGCAGTAGTGTGTTTGGCCTTCCTTGCCCTTGGAAATACGAATGGATTGGGCTCAGGCCTCACATAGGTGTTCCTCCTATGTAACGTGTTCTCCTGATATATTGGTTTTTAGCATTGTAATAATATTGCTTTCTGTGGTGAAAGCTAGGTTTAGCTGTCCTTGCGTTTGGAACATAACGCTCAGCATACCTTGGTTTTGCTAAATATGGTTTAGTATATGCTCTCGGATTTCGCTGAGGTCCAGCTGACACATACCTAGTATTCGTTCTATTGTTCCTCTGCTGAGGCTTAGCAGATTCATGCACAGCATTCAACCTTGGGTTCCTCTGCTGAGGTCCATGAGTTGTATGTTTAGCAGATTCTAACTTAGGCCTCTGTTGAGGTCTAGCAGACGAATACTTAGCAGTCTCTACGGGAGACCTCTGCTAAGATCCTACATGCGTATTCTGTGAACGTTCATTCTTTTGCTCAGCAATTGGCTTAGCATTAGATGATTCAGCAATGACAATTCCTTTCTCTTTTTCAGCATTTATCATTCCAGCAGAAACAAATAGAATTGGTTTCTCCTTAGAAGTAGTTGCTCTATCCGAATATCCAAGGCCTAAACCAGAGCGATCATTGTGATTTCTCTGTTGGCTTACAATGGCATTGAGTACTGCCCTGCTGGATGTATAATTGCAAATGCACCTTTCTTGGGGTTTGTTTTTCAAAGTAAGGTTCCCCTTTTCAAGATTATGGAAATTTGTCAACAATTCGGAGAAGCTTGCTTTAAGCTTTGAAAAATCCTCACTTTCAGACCTTAGGCTTTTGACTTCCTCGGTCAAATCTGTAATTTTAAGTTTTAGCGAGGCGTTCTCCCCAATGATTTCATTTTTGATCTCATACATTTTCGAGAATTCTACATTTAGTTTCGTGAGATAGTCTTCCTCAGAATCTAAGGTGAATTCCTCTGACTCTTCTATAGTTGCAAAACTAGGAATGCTTACTGAAAGTACCTCGTTGTCATCGACTGCTAGAGCCGTTTAAGCATTTTGTTCCGCGTCAGCATCAGCAAACTGGTCATCCACAAAGTTTGCAATCAGAACTAGCATGGCCTCCTCATCGTCTTCCTTAGAAGAGAGATAGTATTCCTCATCATTTTCAGGAATATCCTGAGCTTCTGTTCTTGTCAAGAGCGCCCTTTTGACTGCTTTAACAGCACGTCTTTCAAACCTTTGCTTTAAGCGCTCTCTCTCTTCTTTGCTTACTTTCGGACATTCATGCTTCAAGTGGTCAGGAGAGCCACACTCAAAGCAAGTCCTAGTCTTTCGCTCTGCTGAGCGGGCATATGAGGATGACGGCTGAGTTTCCTTGGTTTCCTTCTCGGTCTTAGCCTCCATCAGCAACTTCTGAAGCTTTTTCATTTGCTCTTCCAGCTCGCTAATCTTTAGATCGATAGGCTGGGAACCTGAGGTTGTAATAACCTCCTTTGTTGGTGTTGCTGGAGCAGACCTTTCTTGGTTATGGTAGGACTTCTTCATCTTAAAATTGTTAAAATCTTTCTTAGCAGAGTATGCTATATCCTCAGAGCCAGCAGCGAATGTAGAAGACACTTGTGCTATAGCTGCTTCATTCTTTTTTGACTGTTGTATTATAAATTCATGAGTTTTGAGTTGAGCGAATACCTCGGATGCAGTCATTTTGCTGAGGTCTTTTTCACTCAAACTAGTCATTTTGACAAACCAGTCATCTCTAGGATACAGCTTGGAAATGATCTTGTGGTTCATTTCTCCATTCTCATACTTCTCCATCTCTATGGATTCTCCTGCAAACATGGAGAAAGATTCGTATTTATCTACAGCTACCTGTAGTTTGTTGCGTTTCATTTGGGCTGTTTCCTCGGAGGTCTCGCACACATAATACCACATTTCCTTAGCAGTATCAAGCTCAAGGGCTTTGTCTGCCATCAGCTTTGGTAGGGAATCAAGGATCAATTTCTTTGCCACGTGCTCTAATTGAGCTCTCTTCTTATCCTCACATGTGTACTCCTCAAAAGGTTTAGGAATCATTTCAGGTCTTGGGGGTCTTGGAGCCCTTGGTTCTCCTTCAGCAACATCTTCAGCAGGATCATGTCCTATAAAGGTGTTAGCTTTCATAATTCTAATAGGACCTCTTACCAGTACATCCGCCATCTCAGGATGTGTACTCTGAAGCTGTATGAGTGCAAGCTTCTTCCATGATGTAAAGTTCTCCCTGTTGTACTTTCCAAGTGAATGATTTAACATTCTGTTTGCTCCTTGAATAGTTTCCTGAGCTAGATAGATAAAACAAGGATGAAAGTGCAAGGAAAAGATAGATCAGGTCTCAAAGCGACTCAGAAGCAGTCGGTTTTTTAGCCTCCTGCTCTGATACCACTTGTTGGTCCTCAACTATCAGAGTCGTCTTGCTTAAATGTAAACACGAAATGCAGTGGAATGATTAAACGTCACTTATACTTATCTTTGTTTAAGCAGTATTTAAGCTCAAGATATGTTATATGATTCTTTTCAGATATACGCTAGCAACTCTATTGCTAGGTTTTAAATCAGTTTTGAACAGTAGATGAACACAGTATTTTATAGTGGTTCGATACAATTAGATCTATGTCCACTCCTTAGCCGGAACGCTAAGATTTCCACTAGAAAAGTATACAAAAGTACAAGGAATCGCCAAACACTAGTAGTAGGCAGCGAACTTTCGGACCGGCCACAACAAAGCTATCCTCCGATGATTCGTACTTTTCCAAACACAGCTACGGCCAAGTCAAGGGCGGAACCTTCGTGTAACTTGTCCTTTGCTGTTAGTGAGGTTTTTATAGTTTCCCTCGAAACTGTTCAGGAATGCGGCTAGAAGCCCGTCGGAGTCAATCCTTTTTAGGAATGACTGTTGGATCTTCCTAGGATGGAAGTTATCCCAATGATTGAAGATTCTCAACCGAAGTTAAGGAATCTCGTAAAGAGAAGTGTCAGATATTCAATGAAAGACACTTCTTGGTTGTTGAGAGCTTTGAATACTTCTTTTATCACGAGCTCTCAACTGACTACTTTTTGCTTGTTCGCTTTGTCAAAGGAATCTCACAATTGAATGTTTGCGAATGTCGGTTGTGATTGAAACGGTAGTAGTAGTCGATTCTCACTTTTGGACCTGCCTTTTATAGATGGAGATTCAAATCTTGAATCTCCATATCCGTTAGACACAACGCATCCTTTGTCCGAGAGTGATTTGACTTGATCAATCGCTTTTGGCGTTGATCTGTACTTTCCAAACTACTTCGGGAAAGTCTCGTCCTTTGTGTGTACTTTTGTCAGAACGGCAGTATGGCTTCAGCCTTTGACAGTCTTGCTCTGCTAATGTTCATTAGAGATCTGCTATTGTTTATTTGATTGCTGAAAGCTTCCGCTGACACTCGATCCTTTGACATCTGTTCCGCTAGCATCTTTCAGGGTTTGTTGAGTGTTTAGCAAATGCTAAAGTCTTAGCATTCTGCTAGCGTATGTTTTCTAGCAAAGGTCGTCCTTCGATATCTGCTAGGAAATCTTCTAGTAAACTAAACTATTACAACTCAATATTTGACCTATATAGGACATTACACGGTATGCTAGTCTATCTAGAATTCAGCAAATGATCGACCACATGCTAAGGTTTGATTCAACAAAACCTTTTTACAAATAAATCCTAAGGGAGATTTTAGGAATAATTTCCCAACATTGTCTCCTTAGCTCTTCTTCCTGTAGTCTTCTTGCTCCATTCTTCTTTCTGCTTCTTCAGCTATCCTCTTCTCCTCCCCCTCTTTGATCGCAACAAAAATTCTAGTGGAGAAGGTTTCGAAGTTGTCAAATTGGATGGCAAGAATTTTGTCTTTAGCTTCAGAAACTTTGGTAGAGATTTTCTTGTGCATGATTGGTATCATTTTCTCTCCAATACTCCGTCCTACCATGGTATGAATATAGTGCTGGAGATCCCTCTGATAGGTGTTGGTATTCAAAGGCTCAATTGCCATGAACGAAGATTCCTCAGCAGGTACAATTTGATTTTCAGTGGTAGACATGAGAGATGTGGTTGCCAATCTTGGAGTTGAAGTGGATGGTTGATTAGCCGGAGCCATTACAGAGTGTGTGGTTTCCCTTCCTTCTTCTTCTTCAGTAGGAATATGTTCTGATGGCCTTAAGTTCTTTACTCTGAAAGGCTTGCTGGCGAGTTGGTTTAGGATTTTCTCCTTGAATTCCAACATCTTCATCCTATCTTCTTCTTTCTTTCATGCAACTTGTTCTTCTGCTAGCTTTTTCTTCAGTTCTTCAGCAGCGGCCATTTGATGTCTAGTGGCAGGAGATTTGGATTTCTGAGTGAATGGCGGAGAGTCTTCTATGGTGTATTCTGATGGTGGCAGAGATCGATCTCCTGTGGCTGCTCTGTGAGCCTGGATCTTCTGTAGCCTCGTAGAAACTTTCTTCTCCGTATACTGTCTCTTGGATGTCTGGTCCATCCAATCATCAGCCCATTCTTCTTCACTCCTCCAGTAATTGAGACCCATCCTTGCCATCATGATTGAGCGGTCCTCATAATGTAATTCATGAGTAGCATAATCAAAGATCGGACGACTCTCCTTGGAGTTCAGCAGGATATGAGTCATTGACTTTTGCGGCAGCTTGAGTTTTGATGAACATGCTTATGTCGCGTGCCCAGGAGATGAGATCCTCGTTCTCCTCATCTCTTGCTGTAACAGGAGGACACCACTTCGCAATCCGTTGTGCTTTGTAGATCTTGTCGGGCGGTCCTTCCATGGGCACACTTAGAGTTTCTTCTCGAAATATGGATTCTCCATCTGTGATAATCCCTGCATCTTCTTCATCATGGGAGCTACGAAGATCACTGAAGGATATACCTGAAACTTCTGGAGAGCTGGGAACCGGAATGCATCGTTGCCAGATGGATTCTATGGTTCTTTCGAGCACACTTGTGGTATCGGCATCTGTACTCCATCCTAGAACGGTAGGTGGTTCAATACCCATTCGTCGTAGATATTCCTCATTCTGAGCTCGCACACTTGTTGTGAGCTCTACTTGTAGTCGTGCTCTAGACTCAGCATTAAGTGAGGTATATGCTTGCATCTGCTTCTTCATTGGCTGTGGTGATCTGCTGGGTGTTCTCTGGCATGACTATCTCTGAATCTGCATTTCTCTTCTCTGCTACCTGATTTCCTGAATCAATAGCCAGGATCTGGTCTGACGCTGTTTCCAGATCAGCTTCTGCCATGATTGTCACAATTTGGCTGCCTCCTTGCGCAGCCAATTGTTCTGATTCACTTTCCTTTTCAACAACAGGACTGCTACCTTGTTCCTCAGCAGCCTGCAACAAACTTCTTTCAGTAATTTCTTAAGCAATTACGCTTCCCCCTTGATCGGTGACGGGCTGAAATTGTGTTGCGTCACAACTCCTTTCTCCTTGTCCTGGAGTTGGCAATCTCCTTGATTCCTTTAGGGCTTTTTTCAGCTGTCTTCGCTCAAGATCAGCAATTTCTTCCACATCTTCAGCGAACGTGACCTTACTTTTTCCTTTTTCGGCATGCATTTTCTCAACATCTTTCTGAGTGATGCGACCTGTCTGTTCTCCTGCTTGAATCTTGGCATTGCGCTCTGCATAACTTGCCATGACTTCGGCGTATCTTGAATCCCTTTCTTCAAGTGTCATCTCAAGTTGGAACATGGCGTAGTCTCTTTGTTATTGTTCCATCTGGAGCGCTTTCCTTTGTCGCCTTTTCTTCTGAGATTCTTCTGTTGGATTTATATACTGAAAGCATTATGATTGGTATATTATGTACAAGGTCGATTGGTTAATATACTGGGAATCATAAGTGATGTATGTTCATCTCCTGTCTGAATTAACAAACATGTGTCGCAAACGCTATTATCCTCTTATCTTGTCGATAGGGAGATCATACGGTGTGTAGCAGATCACGAAAGATTGTATGGATCGTTTGACCTAGCGAGATATAAATGGTTATCACAGCTGAGATAGTTCCAGGATAAACTGTCGGTGTAGGTTGCAGCATACGCAGTACTAAGCATCTTATCTTGGATGGCTTGGTATGCTGGAGTGGGGCACACATTGATAAGGACCTAAGTTGAGATCGATTCTTTTATCTGACATTAAAAGAATCTAGATCTCTATGGCTTGATGAGATCCTAAGCCTATATGAAGGTACAGAAGTATACACAGATTGTGTATCACTTTGAGTTGCAGTGAAAGACTCTAGTTGAGCTTGTATATCTGTATCTTGGGTGATAGCAGTTTGTGTATGACTGTCTGGTATTGGAACTAGGTAACCACATCCAGTATAGGATGGTGACATTCCCTGAGCAGCTTAAAAGGTTCGTTATGCTAAAGTCCTGCAGGCTGATTAAGTTCAAGCACAAGTGAAAAGGTTTGAGTGGATTGACTCAGGAATATAAGATGTTAATTAATTAAATAGCTTGTCAGAGCATAAATTAATTAACGAATATCTGTAACCTTAAATGTGGGGATATACCGAGCCCATGCAACCCGTACCTCAAAATGTGGTAGCAAATAGGTAGGACAATATTGATTCTCTGGTGGAATGAATCAATATTAATTAATTAATTATATTCTGGGTTGAATATGAGAATTAATTAATTGATAGGCCTTATAATCTATTTGCATTCTGGTCCCTGATCTGGCCCATGAAAACTCAGGCCCAATAGAAGTCCAGTATTTTCCTATTAATAGGCCTCAGGTTCTCAGATCAAAATACACAATATTACAACACATCATAAGATCATATGTTGCAACACAGCAAACCAGTATATTGGGAGCAGTGGTGATCGACTAAATCTGAGAACGAGGAGGAAATTCTGCTTCTCAACCGGGCAAGGAATCCGAAGAGAATCTTCACCAGATATTCAGATTAGAGTTGGGATACAGATCAAAAGATTAGATGAGGAGGATATTGTTCTCTCTTCTCTCCCTCTTGTTTTCGAAAATTACTTATTAATTTTCTTAGATTTAATTCCTTAATCTGTTAGGAATAAATCTTGGTGCGTGGGAAAAGGATCGAGGATCAAATCTCTACGCACTCGTTCTTCAGGTTTCTACAATCCAGGCATTCCGCAAAACCCCCTTATGCATAATCAATAGAAGCATGCTAGGATTAATCATAGGGATAGCAATTTATTTTTGATATTCCAGTTATCGATCTTGGCAAACGGATTAAGTGATTCAGTTCACAAATCCGTTTAATTGGTATCAGAGCGAGGATGATTAATTGGCTCTGTCAGAAAAAATAATATTGTCCATGATATGCATGATATTTATTATTGAATGAATGCATGAACGGGTTTTGGATTGTATGATTTTGTTTTTGTTCCTCGTGGTTCTCGGGTTAATCCGCTCTTTTATATGGATTCCTTTTTCACCCACGAATTAAATCTGTGGTTATATTTAAATTCCAAATTGTATTAGGATGTTATTGCATGTAATTTTTTTTGATTTTAAATTAAATCTATAAAACAGAGAACGAAGAACATGAAAAACACGAAGAACGAAGGGTCACAAAGATGACGCACGATGGCGGCAGCATGGCAGCAGGCCATGCATGACGATCGACGCAGCGATGGCACGGCAGCAAATGGCACGCGACAGGGCCTTGGCGGCGGCAGCGCAGCATGCGAAACCCTAGGGTTTCAGCACCGCGCGCGCGCGCATGGCGATGGTCGTGCAACCACAGGTCGGCTGGGTTGTGCAGCGGCCTCGGGATTACGGCGCGAGGCAATGGGGGCAGGGCCGGGATGGTGCGTGACGGCGGTCTGGGCGCGAGGGCTGCGCGCGGTACGGCGGAACCCTAGGTTCCGCGTGCACGCGCAGGCACCCTGCGCAGCCCTGTGTGCACGCACTGGCAGCCTGCATGCTCTCCTCGGATGGCGTCGGCGGTGGCAAGGTGGTGCGGCGTGGCTCGGGGACTGAGGAAGGCAACGGTCAGCAGTCATGGGCGACGGCGTGGCTGCAGCTGGCGCAAACCCTAGGGTTTGCGGCTGCAGCCGGAGTGCGCTCCACACACCCGCGCGTCTTTTCGGCAAGCCAGGGATGCTGATAGTGGAGAAGAGACGGCCAACGGTTTGGGCGACGGTCAGTGCAGGTCGGGGCGGCGGCATGTGAAGCGGGCGATGGTCGGAGGAGGCGGATTGCGGGCTGCAGCCATGCGATGTGCATGCATTTCTACTACACGATTTTGGCAGCCCTCGTAGCGGCGGCGGGTCGCCGGCGGTGGTGGTTCGCCGGTGGTGGCCCGTCAGGCCAAGTTCTCATAGGCTATCAGGCTTGCACGCGATTTGGTTAACTGGCCCAGTTTTCCAATTTTCCGATAGATCAAATCTTGGAGGCCCAGTTTCAGAAAATGAAATAAGATCACAGTCCAAGTAGTGGGAGCCCAGTGGAAGATCTGCGAAATAATTCTAAATTGTAATAGATAGGATTATTTCTTAATTTTGTATCATGAGGCCACGAGGACATTTTTTATTTGCTTTATTATTTGTCTTTGCATGATATATGTGTTTACATTAATTGCGCAACATAGAAGCATGTTGTAGATAATAAGAGCACGTTTATTGCTTTTATTTACAGCTTTTAAAAGCATGCTTATGTGATTTATTTTATGTAATTAATTATAACAATAAATTCGAGGTTCATGAATGGCATGATAGAATTTTAGCAATGTTATAATTATGGCAACATAAAATAATCTGTGCAATTGAACCTTATGAATTTAAAATTACTAAGCTTATTTAATAAGACCTCCACAAAGCGATCATTTATTGGAAGTGGGTAATTTATTAGGTAAACGCTGCATGTGTAGCTTACTTAATTTATTATTCATAATTTATTAGGTAAACGTATGCATGTGTAGCTTACTTAATTTATTATTCATAAGTTCTAATAGATGGGATTTCTTAAAACAAACATTTAATTCATGTGAGAAGTGGGAGCTCATGCGTAAACGTCGACATGTGTAGCTTGCGTATGGAGTTTTCATAAGTTCTCTAGGGATTGAATTAAATGAGACAACCTTATTATAAGAGATCAGATGTATTATGATAGATCCTTATATGGGAGGGTTGACTTTGGTGGTAAGCTAGCTTAGATATTGTCCAGAGTATAACTCGTTTGTGATGTCCCTGCTCAGTAGGATAATATGGTCTTAAGTTAGTCTCCAATTATTAATTCCATTTGTCTAAGGAACCCGGGCATGGATTGGAATTAAAGGATTGGAATTGAAAGATGCAGTCTGGTTAAGTGTTTTGTTGTAAACGTCCACATGTGTGGCTTGCAATAGTAATACTTAGGCAAATTGGAGGAAACATTAATATTGTTTTATCACAAGGTTTCAATATTTAATTGTTTCAATTGTTTGCGACTACGTTTTAATTTCTGCTTTAATTTATTGTTTTCAGACATGTCTACTACTTATGTAATTAACCTCTTAACATCGAACCCTTTAACTTGTCCGAATTTTCTTGAATGGAAGTTTTGCTTCATGGAAATACTTTGTACTGCAAAACATGCCTAAATGCTTTACATGGACCCACTATCTCATCAGTATTGGAAAAGTACTGGTTATGAGCGGGAGTTCTATGACAATTGGAAAGCTTATGATGATTTTGCTTACTTTTTCATCATGAACAATCTGTCTAGAGAATTAAGGCTTAAGTACAAGAAATACCGGACTGCTGTTGAGATATGGAGGGACCTTGTGAAAGTATATGGGAAGGTGAGATGAACTGTCAGTTATAATCTTGTGGAGGACCTGGTTTGCAAGAAAATGACTGAAGGGAGTTCGTTGGCTATGCACTTCATCAGTATGATGAGAATCATGAGAAAGTACAGAAAGAGAGGTGGACGAATTAATAAGCGGGCAGAAATAAATATTGTCATGCACTCTCTATTTGATTCTTATGATGATTTCATCAAATCTCTCGGTGTCAGGCATGAGTTTCCTCTTCATGAGTTACTCAGGGCCCTGTTGCGAGAGGAATCTAACATGATAGCATTTGAGTTTCCTCCAACTTTGTCAGCCCTTAACAAGGCAGTTGCTGAAGCAAAAGAAATGCTTAAAAGATTAGATGAAGTGATCTGGCAGAAGTCATCACCAGGCCATGCAAATGCAAGCAAAGTGAAGTAGATTGTCCAGTGCCTAGCACTGGTAGACAAGGTACGTCATATTTAGCATCAGTTTCTACCCATTCTTGGGTAGTGGATACTGGAGCTACTGATCATGTTTGTTATACTTTGCAGGGGTTCAGGCCGACAAGGCAGCTGATGCATGACGAGATTACCATCTCAATGGGCAGCGGAGAGCGAGTCTCAGCAGTAGCCATTGGAGATTTTACTTTATGCTTTGAAAACATTATTTTGATTTTGAGAGATGTTTTATATGTGTCGGTTTTTCGGCGGAACTTGATTTCAGTTTCCAAGTTGTTTAATGATGGATTTTCAGTTATTTTTGATAGCGGAGTTTCTATCATTGGGAATAACGGTGTTTTTTATCATGGAAAATTGATTGACTCTCTCTATATCATTGATTGTATGCATAAATCTTCCGTGAATGTTGCAAACTTATCCAATAATAATAATCATTTAAAGAGAGTTTTCTTCCAATGAGGATCAAACATATCTCTAGCACTTGAGACTAGGTCACATCAATCTAAAGAGGATTAAAAGATTAGCATGTGATGGGCTCTTGGAATCTTTCCAAGTGGTACCGCATCAAATCTGTGAATCATGTATAGAGGGAAAGATGACGACCAGGTGTTTTTAAGCAAGTCAGTCTCAAGCAGAGGATGTGTTGGAATTGATCCACTCTGACTTATGTGGACCAATGTTCACGCAAACTCGTGGAGGTTATGAGTACTTCGCCACATTCATTGATGATTACTCAAGATTTTGATATATCTATTTGCTTCGCCACAAGTCTGAGTGCTTTGAAAAACTCAAAGAGTTTAGGACTGAGGTAGAAAAGAAACTAGGCAAGACTATCAAAACACTACGATCGGATCGTGGTGGAGAATACCTCAGTAACGAGTTCTTGTAGTACCTATCAGATAACGGGATTACATCCTAGTGGACTGCACCAGGAACCCCTCAACAAAATGGTGTAGCAGAAAGGAGAAATAGGACTCTTTTGGAAATGGCCAGGTCAATGATGAGTTATGAAAACTGATCACTGTAAAATCTACAAATTAATTATAGCAACAGTGGCAAATAAATTTATAAAGAACCCTAAGGTTATCGAATCTAGGGGAATTGTATAACGAAATTATCCTATGTACTAACTATGATCCTAAGATTCATTGTTTGAGGCAATAGAAAATCGGGGTTTTGATTTGGAAAATAAAGATAACATTACTGAAAATTAAAGAGGTTTTGAAATCAAATTTAAAGGAACACAGATTCTAGAGAAGAAATCTTATTATGGTTAACATGTAAGAACCAATTAATTTAACAGGTGGAATACTGCAATAATGCTATATTTCCTTGGTTGGGCAAATATAACCTATATTAGTGACTATCTCCGCTCGGTCTCAAGAACACCAAATTAGTCAATCTGATAAGCAAATCAGTTCAATTCCTACAGTCTAATACATCTCATTAGACAATATAGAGTATATCATGCATTCATAATCTCACTATCAATATTCACCTTTCGGTCCTTCTATCAATAGCTAGACATCTAAATTAATTGTCACCTTTTGGTCCTTGAATTGATCTAGAATTATAAAATAAACACAAAAATCATGAACCTAATTAATTAATCCTAAACATGCATCCATAATAATATCAAACCCTAGAACCCGCTAGGGTTTCTAGCCACTCATCGCAGATAGAAATCCAAAATGAAACATATTAAATTGCATAAAAGTGTAGAACTTACAATAAAAATAAAGGGTTTCGTGTTTCCCTACTCTAAAAACTCTAAAAACTCTAAAATCTAAATTGCAGAATGAAAATATAATCGGAGGTTTGAAAAATATGAAGGGTTCAAAAAAATATGAAAGAGGTGGATGTGTATCCTATCAAATCTAGGGCTAAAGATATGATAAAATCCGATTTAGATCGAATTTTTGTGCCAGCAGGTTCGCGTCGATCGACGCAGGAAGTGCGTCGATCGACGTGGCTCTATCTTCGGCGTCGATCGATTTGGATTTCTCGTCGATCGATGTGGTCCTGTCTCGCCCCCTTCTGCGCGATCTCACAGATTTGGCCATAACTTCCTCTCCCAATCTCCGATTGACCCGATTCCAGTTGCGTTGGAAAGCTAACTCGAAGCTCTATCCGTTGTTATGTGCCAATAGCCAGAATTCCTCGTGTGGACGAACTCTTAACTGCTACTCTTGCACGTCACTGCTTTCGGAACGGTTTTCAAGTGAATTTGGCCTAAAACCTGTAGAAACACACCAAAGCACGCATAATACCACCTAATATAGATTCATGCGTAAAATATATAGATAAACTTAATAAAACTACATAAAATAATAGAAAATAATATAGATAAGTGAGTGAAATAATGAGCTTATCAAACCCCCCAAACATGAACGTTTGATTGTCCTCAATCAATAGGCAAGAAAGAAATCAAAAGATCATGCAATTAAAGTCCAATGCCTCACAAGATTCATCACAGTCAAGAATCATAAATCCACTACACACAAGCAATTTGAAAGAGACAGAAAATCCATCAATTCTGGAAGAACTCACAGGAAGTGTTTCACTTAACTCTCAAGTGTTTAAGGTATTGATGAAAGCACTCAACAACATGTATGAAGAAATTTCTACCATAGGCTTGCAAATTTTCTAATATCTCCAATGCTAGAATGTGCACACATGTCTAGAATCAAAAAAGACTTTCAAAAGGCTGTAACATAGGCTTTTGTGAAGGGTAGGAAAATATATGGCCAAGTGACTAAAAATAAATTGAGTTAGCTACTCTCAACAACTCAAATCACTATCTAACTCCCTCCACCCTTTTCCTTTAATATTGTAATTCGAACCATAACAACTCTTTCCAATCTTTTTATGCTCCTCAAAATATTTTTTTCTTTTTCTTTGTAGAGCTTATAAGGACATCAATATATTTTTTTCTTAGAGCTCACTTTTCTTTGCTCACCTATTCTAAAAACTTCTCATCCACTCACAACAATCATCCTTATTTCACCCAAATCTCATAGACAAGATACAATTCACCTAATTTATGGCGTTCTCTCATAGACAAGACAACACCATAATTTTCTCTTAACTCATAGACCAAGAAAGAAAAATTAACAGGCTCAAAGGGGCTAACTAGGGATAATATATCATAAGCAACAGTGTTTAGGGAATTGGGCTATCAAAGATGGCCTAAGATCATTTCCTAAACTTGTGCATACTATGCAGTCTCAACACAAAAAATAGGCAAGTTCTAGAGAAATAAAAACATACATGTGAATCTCACATCAAACGAAATAAGACTCAAAATCTCACACAAGGGTTTAAAATTTTCTTCCACAATCAATTTCGAATCAACTCAATCTGCATGCAAGTATAAGTGTCAAATCAATCCTATCATGCGGTATTCTACATTCATAGGCATCTAACCACAATCTCAATCAATTCAAACTCAACTCTTAATCAATTCTAATCTCACAATCTCATTTGGGTTATACCAAAACTAAAAATTTTCCCCACAAAATAGCATAAAACTTAAAAAAAATCAAAGGCGGAAAGCAGAATAAATAAAAGATAGAACGTTCCATCTCTTGTCTACATCCCCCCAAACTTATTTCCAACTAGAAGAGTGGAATAAGTTTGAAAATTAGATAAAAGAGGGAACGATACCTCGTAGTTGATCTCAGACATCAACTTTTCATCCCCCGGAGTCTTCAGATAACGTGCGACGTGAAATAATGGTTGCTGGCACTTTGCGTCTATCGATGCACGATGGCGTCAATTAACGTGAAGCCTTCTTGTTGATCCCTTCGTGGATCAAAGTGTATCACGCTGGGCTGCGCGGTGTCGATCGATGCCAGGCTGCGTCGATCGATGCCGAGTTGTACTCCATTTTTTTTTACTGCAAAACAACTGTTAGCAAAAAATAAAATCAGAAAGAATAGAAATTCGAAACAAAAATAAAAAATTGAAAAGAAAACACGTAAAAGGTTGGGTTACCTCCCAACAAGTGCTTGATTTAACGTCGCAGCTCGACGATACCTCAAATCACCGCTAGGGAGGTCGGGTCCAGACTCGCCGACCTTTGGCATCCACCATGTAAACTTTCCGATCTTTGACAATGGTGGTGAGCGCAGAAATAGGTGGCTAGTTGACACTTTCACCCTTTCGTTTCCTCGCTCCCACTCAATGGCAGCTACTTCTTCCTCCTCAGATTCATCCCCTTCATCAGTAGTGGAGATTCGATTGCAATCCGCCTTTTTCTTGTTCTCGTCGATCACAAAGGTGATCTTCTCATCGTTTGCTTAGAGTGTGATCTCGCCGCCTCGACAGTCAATGAGAGCGGCACTGGTATCAAGAAACTCACATCCCAAGATCATAGGCATGTTCTCGTCCTCCTTCATCTCGTGCACCACAAAATCTGCAGGAAAAATGAGATGGCCCACGCGAATGAGCACATCCTCTAGTATACCTTTCAAGCGGGACACAGACCGGTCTGCCATCTGCAGGGTGATCGTCATGGGCCTCATCTCTCCAATGTAGAGACGTTTGTAGATGGAGTACGACATCAGGTTGATAATGGCCCCAGTATCACAAAGTACTCTCTCGAAAGTGCGTCCCCCAATCTCAACCGGAATAGAGAAGCATCCAGGATCGCTTCTCTTGATGGGCACCTGCTTTTGCAGTAGCAGGCTGCACTTTTTTGGATCTTCACCATCTCATTTTCCACAAATTGTTTCTTCCCACTCATCAATTTCTGGAGGTACTTCATGTACCCCGGAATCTCCTTCAGTGCTTCGATCAGCGGGATGTTGATGCTGACCTTCTTCAGATTCTCCACAAATCTGGAAAACTTGGAGTCCTCCTTCTGCTTCGCAAATCGTTGTGGGAATGGCATAGAAGGGGGTCGATCTTCAGACTGCCTCAGCTTTTCACCCGGACTGGGCTTCAGCATCGATCAACGCAGGGTTGCGTCGATCGATGTTGCTCTGTCTTTGGCATTGATCGATGCGGGAGGTGCGTCGATCGACGTGGCTCTGTCTTCATCGTTGATCGACGTGGGATGTGCATCGATTGATGTGGATCCATCTTCAGATTCATCCCGAGTCGCTTTGAGACCTTTGTACTTCTTCCCTGAACACAGAGAAATGGCATTCACTGATTTTTCCTTTGTCGGATTCATCTTTGTTGCACCTAGAAGTTGTCCCGGCTTGTGCTGATTGCTTAGAGTAGTGGCGATTTGGCTTAGTTGGGCGTCCAACATCTGAAGATGTTTCGTCATCAGCTGCATGTGGTTGGGCATCCCCTTCTCCTCGGTTTCTACTTTCCCAAACCGATTATCAGAGCTCATGATGAATTTCTCGAGCGTTTCCTCCAACACAGACTTCTTTCTTTCCACAATCTCTCCTCCAGTACCTACATCAAAACCAGGCGGAGGGTCATCTGCAGCAGAAGGGTTAGAATAAGAAATCCAGGGTGGGATCGCCCATGGTTGTAATGATACCCTTGATTGCCTCGGTAGTTATTTTGATAACCACCGCCAATGTAGTTCACCTCCATCCCAGCAGTTCCAGATGAACTGCTCGTACCCCGGTTGATGTAGTCGGCCTTAACCGGAACAATAGCCATGTTTGGCTCTGCAACAGCTGCAGCTTGTGTTGTCCCTAATTTTTCAATCTCTTCCTGGAGCTTTTTCACTTCCGCAACCACGTCGAACTCCGGCTTTGTCTCGACTGCTTTGACTGGTAATTGCCTCTCGGTCAGTCACTAATGGTTGTTCAGGGCCATGTCTGCCAATAACCTCATGCTCTCTGCTCCACTCTTCTTCATCAGTATCCCGCCAGCAGATGCATCAACCAACTCCTTCATGTGTGGGGTCAGCCCTTCATAAAAATGGCAGACTTGCATTTCCAGATCGATGCCATGCCCTGGACATAGTCGTAGAAGCTCTTTGTATCTCTTCCAGGCCTCGTAGAGTGATTCATCATACATTTGCTTGAAAGTGGTGATAGCATCTTTCCTTTTCAGCAACAGGCTCAGTGGGAAGTAGTTGGTGAGGAATTCTGCTCGAAGCTCCTCCCATGTCCCTGTCAAGCTCTTATCCAATCTAGCAAACCAAGACCGCACCTCGTCTCTGAGTGAGAACGAGAACATTCTCATTCTGATTACATCCTGGGGTACTCCATTCTGCTTCACAGTGTCGCACACCTCAATGAACTGGTTGAGGTAGGCATATGGATCTTCTACAGCTCTTCCCGCAAACTGATTTTGCTCTACCATCTGAATAAGGCTTGTACGCAGCTCAAAGTTGTTGGCATTGATGCCAACTCTGAATCCGGCCTCTTCTTGCTATGGAAGGAATCGATCCATGATGGACCTTTGTGGAACCACTATCTGCCTATTGATCAACTCTGCCAGTCTTGCAGCTTGTTCTGCCTGAGTAACATGGGCTTCTTGTAGTTGTGCTCTCAGCTGCTGTACTTCAATCACAAATTGCCTCGGGAGTCATATTTTGCAGAGGTGCTTCAGGATTCTCTTCCATCCCTTGTTGTTTGTCTTTTTCTTTCTTTTTGTTTTTCCTGCAGGTTGCTTCGATTTCAGGGACGAAAGCCTCGAGTGTTTTTCCTTTAGCTCGCGTGTTCATGCACCTGCGCAGAAAATAGGTAGATATTAGTTCGGCATCGATCGACGTGGATTCCACGTCGATCGTCGCACGAGATTGGTCGGCATCGATCGATGCAAGGTGTGCGTTGATCGATGCAACAAAAATGATCAACGTCGATCGAAGCGAAGGAGCGTCGATTGACTTGGGATGCAGAGACGGAAACTCACGCACGCACACGTATAGAAAAATAAAACTCAATCCAGCAAATCCTAGAACGAACTAGTAACAAGATAAAATCTAACAATTCCCCGGCAACGACGCCAATTTGATCACTGTAAAATCTACAGATTAATTATAGCAACAGTGGCAAATAAATTTATAAAGAACCCTAAGGTTACCGAATCCAGGGGAATTGTATAACGAAATTATCCTATGTACTAACTATGATACTAAGATTCATTGTTTGAGGAAATAGAAAATCGGGGTTTTGATTTGGAAAATAAAGATAACAATACTGAAAATTAAAGAGGTTTTGAAATCAAATTTAAAGGAACACAGATTGTAGGGAAGAAATCTTATTATGGATAACATGTAAGAACCAATTAATTTAACAGGTGGAATACTGCAATAATGCTATGTTTCCTTGGTTGGGCAAATATAACCTAGATTACTAATTAGTGACTATCTCCGCTCAGTCTCAAGAACACCAAATATGTCAATCTGCTAAGCAAATCAATTCAATTCCTACTGTCTAATACATCTCATTGGACAGTATAGAGTATATCATGCATTCCTAATCTCACTATCAATATTCACCTTTCGGTCCTTCTATCAATAGCTAGACATCTAAATTAATCGTCACCTTTCGGTCCTTGATTTAATCTAGAATTATAAAATAAACACAGGAATCATAAACCTAATTAATTAATCCTAAACATGCATCCATAATAATATCAAACCCTAGAACCCGCTAGTGTTTCTAGCCACTCATTGCAGATAGAAATCCAAAAGGAAACATATTAAATTGCATAAAAGTAAAGAACTTACAATAAAAATAAAGGGTTTCGTGTTTCCCAACTCTCAAAACTCTAAAAACTCTATAAAATAAATTGCAGAATGAAAATATAATCGGAGGTCTGAAAAATATGAAGGGTTTGAAAAAATATGAAAGAGGTGGATATGTATCGTATCAAATCTAGGGCTAAAGATATGATAAAATCAAATTTAGATCGAATTTCCACGCCAGCAGGTTTGCATCGATCGACGTGGCTCTATCTTCGGCATCGATCGATGTGGATTCCTTGTTGATCGATGTGGTCCTGTCTCGCCCCCTTCTGCGCGGTCTCACGGTTTTGGCCATAACTTCCTCTCCTGAACTCCAATTGACCCGATTCCAGTTGTGTTGGAAAGCTAACTCAAACATCTATCCATTGCCATGTGTCAATAGCCCAAATTCCTCGTGTGGACGAACTCTTCATTGCTACTCTTGCACGTCACTGCTTTCGGAACGGTTTTCAAGTGAATTTGGCCTAAAACCTGTAGAAACACACCAAAGCACGCATAATACCACCCAATATAGACTCATGCATAAAATATATAGATAAAATTAATAAAGCTACATAAAATAATAGAAAATAATATAGATAAGTGAGTGAAATAATGAGCTTATCACAAGCTTGCCAATTTCATTTTGGGGATATGCCTTGGAGACAGCGGCCTATTTGCTTAACCTCGTACCTTCTAAATCAGTTCCTAAAACTCCTCTGGAACTCTGGTATGGGCGAAAGCCAAGTTTAAACAGAGTGAGGGTTTGGGGTTGTCCAGCATATGTGCTGACAAAGGAACCTAATAAGTTAGAAAGTAGGTGTAAGCTGATGCTGTTTGTAGGATATCCCAGGCAAACGAAAGGTGGTTACTTTTATTATCCTGAGAATCAGAAAGTGGTTGTCAGTACCAATGCAAGATTCTTGGAGGAGAAATATGTAAGAAACCACAGATCCAAGAGTGAAATTATCCTCCACGATCTTGGGGATAAGGAAGCAATTCCATCAGGAAAGCCCAGTGTAGTGGTAAATCCACATGTAATAGGTGAGGAATACCAACACTACCATCAATGCAAAGTATGAGACCAACGAGTACTGTGCCAACTACTGACACGGCTCAGATGCCTCGTCGCAGTGGGAGGGTTGTCCACCATCCAGAAAGGTACATGTTCGTGGAAGAGTCGTTTAACTTGATCTCGGAAAGCGGACTAGATGATACCGACCCCTGGACATATGATGAGGCAGTATCTGATAAAGATGCTGAAAGATGGCTGATCGCCATGGATTCACAAATAGAATCCATTACGGCTATGGATGTATACCAGAAAATTGATTTGCTAGATCTATCGAGCCATATGGTGCAAATGGGTATACAAAATAAAGAAAGGAGCGAATGGTGAAATTACAGCTTTCAAAGCAAGGCTGGTGGTGAAAGGGTTATAGTCAGAAAGAAGATGTAGACTATAACGAGACCTTCTCACCGGTAGCCATGCTTAAGTCCATTAGAATAATCCTAGTCATAGCAATACATATGGACCTAGAAATCTGGCAGATGGATGTCAAAACTGCGTTTCTAAACGGGTACCTTGAAGAAGGTAGGGACATCTATATGCAACAGCCAGAAGGTTATGTGCGGAAGGGCGATGAACATTTGGTCTGGAACCTTAAGAACTCGCTGTATGGACTTAAGCAAGCTTCACGGTCATGGAATCTATGTTTTGATGAAGTGATTAAATCCTATGGATTTTCACAATGTTCAAACCAGAGTTGCGTGTACCGTCTATGTGTCAGCGAAAGCGTGGTGTTCCTTGCACTTTATGTAGATGATATTCTCATATTTGGCGACAATGTGGAAGTATTGTCAGGCATAAAGGGGTGGTTATCCGAAAAGTTTCATATGAAGGACCTTGGGGAGGCAGGATACATCCTAGGGGTAAAAGTATTGTAGGAGCGCAAGAAAAGGATGCTGGCCTTGTCTCAAGGGTCATATGTGGATACTGTGATTGCCCGTTTCAGCATACAAACTGCCAAGAAAGGTCTGTTATCCTTCAGACATGGCATACATCTTTCCAAGGATCAGTGTCCGGTGACACAAAAGGAGAAAGATGAGATGAGCAACCTGCCATATGCATCGGCCGTGGGGAGCCTCATGTATGCAATGCTATGTACGAGGCCAGATATCTGCTTTGCTGTAGGCATGGTAGCAAGACACCAGTCTAACCCTGGACAGGCGCATTAGACCGCGGTAAAGCACATACTCAAATACTTGAAAAGGACTAGAGACTATTATCTCATCTATCAGTGTGAGGAGTTGTGCCCTGTGGGTTATATGAATTCAGATTTCCAGGCAGACCGAGACGAAAAGAAGTCCATCTCTGAATATGTGTTTACATTGGGAGGTGGGGCCATATCATGGAGGAGTGCAAAGCAGAAGTGCATTGCTGACTCCACCATGGAAGCAGAATATGTGGCAGCTTCTGAAGCTTCAAAAGAAGTAGTATGGTTTCGAAACTTCCTTCTGGAGTTGGACGTGATTCCTAAGCTGCCCAAGACTATCACGGTATATTGTGATAATTCGGGAGCTGTGGCTAATTCAAAGGAACCACGAACTCACAGAGCGACAAAACACATTGAAATAAAGTACAATATTATACGAGAAATTGTAGCAAGGGGTGATGTGCTAGTAGAGAAGATTGATACAAAAGATAATCTAGAAGATCCATTCACAAAAGCTCTGCCTCAGAAGGTCTACGAGATGCATGTACGTAACCTTGGGTGGAGGGCAAAGCCAGCCACGTAGAATGATTGATGTAATAGCTAGATTAGTTTAGACACGTTATACTCTGGAAAGCACTTGTATAATGCTTTGAGTATAAGTGGGAGATTGATGGATTTATATACTGAAAGCATTATGATTGGTATATTATGTACAAGGTCGATTGGTTAATATAATGGGAATCATAAATGTTGTAATTTCATTTCCTGTGTGAATTAACAAACATGTGTCGCAAATGCAATTATCCTCTAATCTCGTCAATAGGGAGATCATATGGTGTGTAGTAGATCATGGAAGATCGTATGGATCGTTTGACCTAGCGAAATATAAATGGTTATCACAGTTGAGACAGTTCCAGGATAAACTGTCGGTGTAGGCTGCAGCATACGCAATAATAAGCATCTTATCTTGGATGGCTTGGTATGCTGGTGTGGGGCACACATTGATAAGGACATAAGTTGAGATCGATTCTTTAATCTGACATTAAAAGAATCTTCACCAGACATTCAGATTAGAGTTAGGATACAGATCAAAAGATTAGATGAGGAGGATATTGTTCTCTCTTCTCTCCCTCTTGTTTTCAAAAATTACTTATTAATTTTCATAGATTTAATTCCTTAATCTGTTAGGAATAAATCTTGGTGCGTGGGAAAAGGATCGAGGATCAAATCTCTACGCACTCGTTCTTCAGGTTTCTACAATCTAGGTATTCCGCAAAAACCCCCTTATGCATAAACAATAGGAGCATGCTAGGATTAATCATAGGCATAGCAATTTATTTTTGATATTCTAGTTATCGATCTTGGCAAACGGATTAAGTGATTCAGTTCACAAATACCTTCATCTTCTTAATCGGAGAATTCAAGCCTTCACTTTGCAGTGGCATCTGTGGATTCTGTCGCCGTGTCCTTGACGACATCTGAGGATGGTAGAGAAGTATTTACCTCAGGTACATTGATTCGGAGAGTGTTACCTAAAGATCTTCTTTGCTTACTCCTTCTCTTGACTTTCTCATCTTCACTCGCTGGTTTCCCTTTCCTTTGTTGAGGGCTCCTCTGCGTTCGCCTCCTCTTCAAGCTGGTTTGATCTGAGAGTTGGCCAGTTTCTTATGATGGAATGTCGACCAAATTTTCAAGTTCAGTAAACAGGACATCCTGTTCTGCTTTGCGCCGTTCTTCTTCAAGTTCCTCGGGAGTAAGTGGAGCAGCAGTAGGCATAACGATATGGCCTTGGTATGGTTCCTCTTCATCAGAGCATGCCTCTTTAGGGTTGACATTTCTCTTTCCCTTCGGTATCAGTGGTTCCCTGAAATTCTTCGGTGGTTGTTGTTTACTGGTTGGTGGTATGTAGTTGGAGTAGATCAAATCCTCACCGCGGTAGCGTTTTCCTTCTGGTATGATCTCTTCCAGAAAGTGGCTTATCTTCAATCCAAAGCCTACGTCTTGAGTGAACATGTGATCCTTCTTCACACTCTTATTCTTTTAGACATGTGCTAGCCATTTGGTGTAGATGAACTTTGCCCAATTTCCACGAATTTGATCTTCAATGGCCATCATAACAACAAACTTCTTAGAACTTAACTCAGAGAGTGAGCTAACTTCGCCCAATAGCATCCTTATGACTACTTGTGCTAAACATCTCATTGGTTCTGCTAGATATTTCAGTGGTTCTGCTACTTTCCATGAATCGGTGTATGATTCTGACTTCCATCTCACTCATCTCTTCTTCATCTCAGCTTCAACGTTGATCTTGTAGTTGGCTACATCTTCACCATCATTACGGAGTCCGTACTTCTTCTCCAAAACTTCTGGGCTTACTACGATTTTGACACCCAAAACACTCGTGCTGAAGAATTTCTCATCTTTATCAACAATTGCACGCACGAAGAATTATGTAACTATGTGTAGAAGAAACTTCTTCGGTTCTGCAAATACGTATCTCAGCAGGTTCTCTCGGTCGAGTTTACCTATGAGATCCTCACAGCAGTGCTTCCGAAACAGTGGCTCATACAGTATCTTGTCCTTCTTGACTTGAGCAGCCCTTTTCTATTTATTGGTAAGTTCACCAGGCAATTTTCCATGACTTATGGGGATTAGGCGGTAGTATGGAATTGACTCATTAATGTCTTCCATCTTGTAGATGCCTGTGAAGGTTGGTTGGAACTGTTCCGGTTCTCCGGGCATGTTGGTGTTTCCGAATGATTCGGCAGGGGGACTGATGCGGTTTGAAGATTCCACCATTGATGTATTCTTCTGAGAGTTTCAAAAAGTGTAGAAGAGTTTTGAATCAGAAGGTATGGGAGTATTAAGGTTAGAGTTCCCAAACCAAATTTCTTTTATACGATCCCTCTTTAACCGGCTTCCACTGTGAGCGGTTAGATCTCCTCTTCTGATATGGATGAATCTACGGTTGGGCAGTTGGTGACGGTTCGCCTTACGTCCTACTTCATTAGAACCTTGAGTGTGGCTGACGTGTCTCCTTGGTATTCGTCGCTGCCCTGTGCTAGAGTTACTTTGTAATAAAAGCAAACTCTGCAGTTTCTTCATCATTAGATAATCCCGCCTTTCGAGATATATTTGAATCAATTATCTCCTTCTTGCTGGTCAACATGCGAATATGCATGTGTTGAACACTCAGCAATGTGAAAGGCCAATGCTGAGAGCTGGGACTCAGCATACGATTGTACCCCTTTAATATGGAATGCCATATATCACCTATTTTGTTGAGAGCTTGGACTCAACATTCTTTCTTTTCTTTGAGGTGAATGACATAATCCTGGACCTGATTTGCTGAGAGCTTGGACTCAGCATTCATCCTTTGCAGTCTTTTTTTTTTTCAGTAGATGCTTATAGCTTGCTGAGAGCTTGGACTCAGCATTTTCATATAAAAATTTTAAGCAATCTACCGAACTCTGCTGAGAGCTCATGCTAAGCTTTTTGGGGTTCCACTGAGAGCTTGGACTCAGTAGACAAAATAGACTCTTCTAAATTTTGATCCATGTAAAGCAGAGTCTCTTTACTGACAGCTTGGACTTAGTAAACTTTTTCCGGTTCGTCTGCCATTCAAAAATAACAATCATTATCAATTAACTGAGGGCTTGGACTCAGTAAACACCGGATATCTGCTGAAAGCTTTGGATTCAGCAGTTCTTCTAGACTCTCTAAATTCAATAAACTTTTAAGTTCAAGAGTCTTTTTACTGAGAGCTCAAAATAAGTATTTGTCGGGAATCTGCTGAGAGCTTGGACTCAGCAGTCAGCAGAGAGTAATTTGCTTGAATTTATTCTCCCTTCTCACCATTCAAGCACTCTGCTTCTGACGGGGTTGGGAAGACCTTTGAGAAATTCCTTTCATTTGATTTTCCTTTTCATTTTTCAATCTTTTCATGGAAAATCATATATCCTTTTTTTGGATAGGTTTCTGTACACAAGGAGTGTAATGATCTAGCATTTGATTTAGGTAGTTATTTTGATTGAGACAATAGAGTATTGTCATCAACACAAGCATTTTATCGATATCATTGATTTACGAGAGTTACACTTCGCAAAGTATAATACTACAAGTTTACAATGATCAATTTGTCTTCACACTGCTCTAATAATGCCTTTGCTAGATCTGCTCTTTCGTGGTCTTTTCCCGAGTTCATTGCTGCAATCCGCCTTGCTTCCTCAGCAATGTGTTGATTTTTAATGCTGAGAGATATCCAGCTTCAAGTTCATCCTCTGCCCTCTTGAACTTGTGCTCCCTCCTGGACATCTCTTAAGTTTTCAGCCTTCTTATTCTCCGATGGACAGCACGTGGAAGAAAATCCGAATCTAGCAGATCTCACCATCTGCTTAGATTGGTGTTTTTGTCCATTTCTCTTATCAGCACCTGGCACTTCACAGATGTTTCCTAGACATAGGATGGGTACCATGTGTTAGGTTAGTGTGCCTATTTGCTGTCCTGAATGCCAAGCAGATGCGTTCGAGTTGCATCAACTCCATCCACAGACACATTCTTCATCTTGCTTCTTCATCTCCATTTTCTCGTTTTCTTTCATGAAGAAGAGATTAGGAATTAGTTATCTGAGAACCCCTACCCAAAGGTATTCTCAAATCTTGTGACTAAAGAATATCCATCTTCAGACTCACCTGACAAGTTTTTATCTCACCAACGAGAAAACTGTCATGGCCTGACAGAGTGGACCGCCTATCTTCGTTTGGTTCTAATATGAGAAAACTCATCGTCAATGGTGAACCAAGAATTGAGAGAATCTCCTTAGATATGATCTTTGTGAAGATTACGACTCTTCCTCTCAATTTGGAGACTTCCAAGTCACGTTGCTCGAACCCATTCTGGAGGTATTGGTGAAATGGTAAAGGACGACATTTCTGATTTCTTCGAGCAGGGTTTCTGGAAAAATAGGAATGAAGGCAGAAGATAGATCTAGGGTTTCGAGGTTTTGAGATATGAATTTCCTAAGGAAGACAACCTCTCTTAAATAGAAGTAACCCCTCCTAGAGACTCGATCTTCAAATTACTTCGACTGCCTAGGGAACCAACGGTTTCGCTATTACCCTTCCACGTGGTGGCTATTTTCATAACTGAATCATCTCGAGCCTTTGAACGAGATCTTCGATAATGATAACGAATATGTATCGTCGTTTCGTCATTGATGATGATCTTAATTGATACGTCGGTTGAGTATCCCAATATTTATTCCCATATCTAATCAATTTCCCAAGATTGATTCAGATTAGTATTGATTCAGTGGTCTTCTATCTTCTGCTGAAAGTTGGGACTCAGCAATCGTCTGACTTATTCTGCTGAATACAATATTCTCCTTTACTGATCGTCTAGACTGCTAAGAGCTGGGACTCAGCAATCTGTCAAGATTTCAACATTTTCTATCTGAAGAGCGTGAGCTTGGACACACTCTTATTCCGCATCATCTTGAGAGGACCAATAGAATTCCATAAATATTATCCAAGAATAAAATGAGAGTTGGGACTCATTCCTCCATAACCTCATCTAATTCCAATAAGCCGAGCTTAAGACAAAGCTCTTTGAATCTACTTTCTGCTAGAGGCTTGGTGAATATGTCTGCTAGCTGATCCTCTGTTCTGATGTAATCCACTGAGATATCCTGTTTCTCGACATGATCTCGAATGAAATGATGTCGGATATCGATGTGCTTTTCTGGAATGGTGAACAGGATTCTTCGTGATGCACATCGCATTGTTTTTGTCGCAGTAATTTGAAACGCATCCAGTGTTAACTTCATAATCTTGAAGTTGTTGCTTGATCCATAGCACTTGTGTGCAGCAACTGGCAGCAGCTACATATTTTGCTTCCGTTGTGGATGTTGCTACGGAGTGTTGCTTTTTGCTGAACCAGCTTATCAGCTTATGACCTAGGAATTGGCATGTTCCGTTTGTGCTCTTTTGATCAATTCTATAGCCTCCGAAATCTGAATCTGAGTATCCTATGAGTGTGAGATCGTCTGCCCTGGGATACCAAATTCCTAAAGATTCTGTTCCCTTCAGATATCTGACAATTCTTCGTGCATACTCCATGTGTGACTTCTTCGGATTTGCTTGATATCTGGCACATACACCTACAACATATGAAATATCTGGTCTACTGGCAGTCAAGTATAGCAGTGAGCCAATTATTCCTCTGTATGCTGTGGGGTCTACGGATTCGCCATCTTCATCCATTGATATCTGACATGCAGTACTCATGGGAATCCGCAGAGTCGTCGACTTTCCTGGGTAGAATTTGCTGATGAGATCTTTTGTATACTTCTTCTGATGAATAAAAATCCCATCGTCTGATTGCTGGACTTGTAGACCTAGGAAGTATGACATTTTTCCCATCATGCTCATTTGGAAGTTAGTTTGCATAAGCTGAGCAAACTTCTCGCAGAGACTTAAATTTCTTGATCCAAATATGATGTCATCCACATAGATTTGGACAAGCAAAATGTCTTCAGCATCTTTGATCAAGAATAACATCCTGTCAATCTTTCCTTTCCAGAATCCATTCTTCAGCAAGAATTGTGATAACGTCTCATACCACGCTCTTGGGGCTTGCTTTAGTTCGTAGAGAGCTTTCCTTAGTCTGTACACCTTGTTTTCGCGTTCGAAGCTTGGAGGTTGTTCCACGTAGACTTCCTCCATTAATTCGCCATTAAGGAATGCACTCTTGACGTCCATTTGGAAAACTGTGAACCATGGTGAGCAGCATATGCTAGGAATAATCTGATTGCTTCCAAGCGAGCTACTGGAGCAAATGTTTCATCGAAGTATATTCCTTCGCACTGCGCATAACCTTTAGCAACTAATCTGGCCTTGTTGCGAACGACGAGTCCATTTTCGTCTTGCTTATTCTTGAATACCCATTTAGTTTCTATTACTGATTGATGAGTTGGACGATCGACGAGATCCCATACATGATTCCTTGTGAACTCTGATAGTTCCTCCTGTATTGCGTTGATCGAGTCGGCTGATTTGAGCGCGTTTGTTACTTTGGTGGGCTCTTCTTGTGATATGAAGCAGGCAAGCAGTGCAGTATGTCTGGTTCAGATTGGATCGATAATATCTCCTAGAATCTCTTGAGTAGGATGATCTTTGAGTAGCCAATTGGGTCTTCGTAGTTCTTTTACAGGAATGACTTGACTGCTGGATAGTCCGATGGGTTCTTCTGAAACTGGTACATAAAAAAGCTGTAGAGTCTCCAAGCTGTCTGCTACCCTTGTTGAGTCAACTTCTGCTGAAAGATTGTCTTCTGGCATTTTGTCTGCTGGATTTTGTATTACTGGTGTAGTACTCCTGTCTGCAGCAGTCTGCTCCTGGATGTCTTCAGCAAGGTTGTCTTCAGTAGATCTCTCGCCATTCTGGGAACCTTTAGATTGTTGATCGTCTTTATCTCCTTTAGTCCCCTGTTGATCTGTAAGCTCTTCGAGAGATTGTATGTTGGCCTCAGCATTACCGATTGCATCACAGGCCCTTTTGACTGTCAATTGATCAGTCAAGGTCTCCAGTAGAGATGATGATTCATTCATTAACCTAGTCGAATCATTCGGTTCAGATTCGGAAGTATTCGAGCCCGAAGGTCCATTTACATCATTAGTTTCCCGAAACTCGTCTCTTTGACTTCTAATGGTCCTGCGCACTAAAGTAGCTTCATAAAAAATAACATTGCATGTTATTTCCACAACTTTAGTTGTCTTATGAAAGACTCTATATCCCTTATGAGACGGATGTCCATATCTTAGGAACACTCATTCATCGGCCTTGGGAGAAAAAGTACTTAATTTTGATTTCCCATTATTATGGATATAACATGATGAACCAAAAATACGAAGATGAGCTAAAGAAGGCTTACGACCATGATATATTTCATAGGGAGTCTTGTTGAAGCGAAGATTCAATCCGCTTCGATTCTACGTGTAGCAGGCATTCATTATAGCTTCTCCCTGATATCTTTGACTTAGATCCGTATCGGCAAGCATTGCAAAAGTTCATTTTGCACGGCTTCTTTTAATGTTCTGTTCCTTCTTTCTGCAAGGCCGTTCTGTTGGGGTGTTCTTGCAGTGGACCTTTCATGTCCTATCCTAGCGTTGGCAAAGAAGTCCATCAATGCTCCATTGCCAAATTCTATACCGTTGTCGGATCTTATCCTTTTGACCGTGAGCTCCCTGTCTTTTTGAACTCTAATTATCAGCTCCGGAAGGATAATTTTCACCTTGTCCTTGCTTTTGAGTAACCTCACCTATGTGTACCTAGAATAATCATCAATAATAACTAAAGTATATAGTTTTTTACCTACAGTGGGTGGTGTTACAGGGCCAAATAAATCTATGTGCAGTAGCTCAAGGATTCTGTTTGAAGTGGCCTTTTCTGGATTTTAATTGAAGGATGCTTTGGCTTGCTTTCCTTGTTGACAGGCTCTGCATACTCCTTCCTTCTTCAAGATTTCTTGTGGTAGACCTGCAATAATGTAATTTTTGGCAATATAATTAATGGTTTTAAAGTCAGATGCGTTTGCCTTTTGTGTCATAGTCAATTTGTCTCTTCCTTGTTGAATGCTATGAAGCACGATGCTTGTTAACCACTTTCCCAATCAGCAATGTAGAGTACTCCTTTTCTGATTCCTCTAAGCTTTACTTCACTGGTGGTCCTATCCGCAACTTCGCAACTTGTGTCAAAGAAAAAAACAATATATCCATTCTCACTTAGCTGACTGATGCTCAGTAGATTGTGCTTGAGATTATCGACGAGTGCAACATTGATTATTCGCATTCCATTTTGCTCGATGCACCCTCTTCCGATTACTCTGACCTTGGAGTTGTCACCAAATGATACTGAGGCTCCTCGGAACTTGTGAAGTTCTGTGAAGATCTCTTCATCTCCTGTCATGCAACCTGAGCATCCACTGTCTAAGATCCATTCTTTGAGTTTTCTTGATAATCTTCTCTCTGGACCTTGTTCCTTGTTTCCTGTGGCAGCTAGAGCTTATTCCTGTCTGCTCTTCTTTGATGTCTGCCATGAACACCATTTAAACATCCTCTTCATCTTCTGATGAGTAGTTTTCGTCGTCATAATCTGGGATGTCTGGTAGATCTGTCATTGTCAGCAATGCTTTGGTGACCGCCTTCGATGCGCATCTTTCGAACAGCTTCTTCAGTCATTCCCTTTCTTCTGGATCTACCTTTGGGCATTCAAACTTTAGGTGATCAGGGGAATGCACTCGTAGCATGTTCTTGGTGCTCTCTTTCTATTTTTGTTGTCTGTTGGTTGAGTCTGCTGGAGATCTTCCTTCTTCCCTTTTGCTTTCAGCAACAGCCATTGAAGTCTCTTCATTTGTTCCTCCAGCTCGCTCACGGAGCATTCATCTTCTTTGAAGTGAGATCCGCTGATGGAAGGAATCTCCTTTGTTGAACTGGACTGAGCAGGTCGATCTGAGTGGAATGGTCTCTTTGTTTTCCATTTTTGTCTGTCTTTCTTCACAAAGAATGTTGAACCTTCCATCGGTTCTTCAATGTTGACTGCAGCACGAACAACCTCATTCTTGTTGATCTGAGCGATATCCCATTCATGAGCTTCCAGTTGAGCAAACACGTCTTTGGTGCTAATCTTCGAAAGATCCTTATCCTTCTGACTGTTTACTTTGACGAACCAATCCTCCTTAGGCAATCTTGAGAGAATCTTTGAATTCATGTCAGGAAGTTCGTACGTTCTCCCCAACTTCTTTAACTCAGTTACAATAGTTTTGAATCTTGCCTCCATGTTCTTGATGGTTTCACATGGAATCAAACAGAAAGATTCATACCTGTCTATCATTTGTTGTAGATTGTTTCTCTTCATCTGATCCGATTCTTTGTCCAGAGCGCTAAGAAAATCCCACATTTCTTTAGCACTATCGTACTCCAACGCTTCAGCCATCAGAGTAGGTGACAAGGCACCTAATATTAGATTCGTGGCGACGTAATTTAGTTGATCACGGGCTCGTTCATCTTGAGTCCATTCTTCAAGCGGCTTATCCACCATTACGTCTGGTCCTTTTACGTCCTCTCCTACTCTTGTCTTCACCTTCTCGATCTTGATGGGTCCAACTTCGATCACTCGTCTCATCTCTGGATGCACATTCATCAGTGTGACCATCGACCTTTTTTTCCAGGTAGAATAGCAGTCTGGAGTGAACTTGGGAAGCTTTGCGTTGTGTGTCATTTTCTTGAACCTGAGCTAAACACAGAAACACAGATATGCAAGGAAAATCTGGATCTGGTCCTTGGCGACTCAGAAGCAGCTAGTCTGTAAAGACCAACCGCTCTGATACCACTTGTTGGTCCCCGATCAGAGTTATTTTATATGCAGCGGAAGTACTAAATTTATCTTGCACGTGTCTTGCTAAGGTCTTGACTTAGCAAGTGTTTATCTAAATGTTTTAGCTCGTGTATTCGTTAGATTGATTGAAGTTTATACTTCAACACTTGGTGTGTTAAATTTCAAATAATCTAATTACAAACAAACAGCGTAATAAAACAGTAAACGACACAAGGATTTTTATAGTGGTTCGAACAATTGCTCTACGTCCACTCTCCAGTCCTTTGACTAAAAATTTCTCTAGAAGAATGAGTACAAGGTTAGGCCTGATCTCTAACATTGAGCAGCTCCTCCGTCTGGTCAGCGCGCACCTTCAAGCACCTCGATCTCCAATCTTCAACTGGTGTCGCTCCTTAGAGTGAGGACAAACCTCCCTTCTCCTCGGACGTCGAATGCTGGGAGTTTTATAGTTCTTCCCGGAACCTATCCTTGTGTTGGCGTTGCCCGTACGAATCACTCTTGCACCGCAATAGTGACTGCTAGATTCTTTCTTGAATAGAAGGAATCCCAATATACCTTTAAGAAGATAAACTTCTCAGGTCTTCAAGCTTCTATTATGAAAGCTTGCGAAAAGCTTCAATTAAGAACTTAGCTCGGTTATGTTCGCGTGAGAAAGAGACTGAGTTTAATCTCTTTTGTTATCTCTTGTATGTATGAAATAGCGAACCTTTGAATGAAATAAGGATGACACCTATTTGTAGGTGAAGATTCAAACGGCTGTTTGAATCTTATTCGTTAGACTCAAAGGGAATGCTCGTCTATCTGCATGATTCATTTTTCTTTGGTGGGCAGAGACTCTTCAAGTCTCTTCGTCTCTGATTGGCGTGGCATCTGTCTTTAGCCGTCTCTTGTCAGAACGGATCCTTTGTAGGTTTGAACCCTTTTTTCTTCATGATGCTTGTTCCATTGTCTTGATTGGTTGGTTCTTCTCGTAACTTGTAATCCGTCTGATATTTGGCTTTGTAACTTCTCTCTTGATTGTTGATTGTCGTCTGCTAGCTACTGATGTGCGTCGGATGTCTCCGTAGTTTGCTGGAGTTCCTTCTTCAGCATCCTTGTCGCTTCCTTCGCATCGCTAGCCTTTCTTCTCTTTAGCAATCTTTAGCAATTAGGCAAGTTTGCTGACTTCTTTAGTAAACCCGATTCTCTCTATTTCTTAATCTATTACAACTAGAACATGAATTTCTATACAGGACTTTTTACAATTGACTCGATACTGAGTTGCTATAGCTTTGATCCACCAAAACATATCAAACTATGATAATGACTTGATTTACAATAGAGGGTCTAACAATATTCCTAACAAGTTTTATTATATAATTTTATTTTTAATTATGTTATATAATCAAATAAAATATTAAAAATACATAATCCCATATACTCAAAATAATTAAATAAAATATATAATATAATAGAAAAAAATAAAATAGGCCTATAATTATAAAATACTTATAGACATTAGATGAGGGTATTATAGGAATGTCAGTTATAAATTAATAAGTTTAAAAGCTAAGGAATGATAATTGAATCAATTTTAAAAGATGAGGTGTGCTTAATCTACACAAATAATAAAGGATTTAATATGCACGCACATTTGATAATAGTGAAGTTATTATGTTAATTTTCTATAAATCTACTTTAGTAGCTCAAATCTTTTAACAAAATTCGAGGCGGCGAATCGAATGGAAACGATGGTGAAACAATTCGCTCGCCGCAACCATATACGCGATCACCACAAGCAACGGAGAGTCGGGAGCCATGGATGGATCTACTTTAGTGGTTAGGGGGCTCCAATCCCTTAGTCGAGATTTTGTTTTGTTTTTAGCCCTCTTCATCATAAGGAAAACAAAAAAAAAATTAAAAAAAGAGCCATGATTTTAAATTATATAAAATATATGAGACTGCATGCGGAGAAGATCAAATATAAAGGGGAGAGAGACTACGCTACAAGTGGAGCTGAGTAACGACTATTTCACAATCAAGATTCAGTTATGTGGTAGGTTATTTTTCAGCTGATAAAGTGAGTGAGCGACCTTGAAATTCATTCTGAAACAGAACAAGAAATCGATACTATCATCTTGAGTGTTGTTCATTTCAATCAAATTCGGTTTTCATTCTCGAACCCAACAATGGAGACGGGTCAACAGTCTACCGAAAACCCTGCTCCTACTCTCCATCTGCCTGAACTCTTGCTTCCCAAATTCATGGGGGACGACCCTAAGTACTGGTTGAGGAAGTGCCGATGCTATTTCGCGCTGAATCGGATGGACTCGGGAACCCATAGGATCTTGATAGCGTCGATGCAGTTGGAAGGTGCGGCGGAAGTCTGGTACGCGTTGAACGTGGAAGGGAAGGAGAGTCGGATGCGTTGGAAAGATTTCGAAGAGATGGTGTTGAAACGATTCAGAGCGTGGGGCGCGGAGGCCATGGTGGGGCGGCGACTCGATACGCTGAGACAACTGGGATTGGTGGAGCAATACGTTTGCGAGTTCGAGGCGGTGCAAGCAGGGTTGCTGGCTGACAGCATTGTCTTCGATGAGACTCGACTGGTGCAGTGGTTCATCGGAGGCCTCGCAGAGCCTACCCAATCATGGGTTCATTCCTTCGAACCTGAGACAGTGGCCAGGGCCATCTTCTACGCCAGGGATTCCCCACCCGCACACTTTTAACTTTTCAATACTTGTTTTTTTTGTTTTTCAATTGATTTGGTTTCATTCTTCTCCTTCTTCTTGATTGTTTTGAACGACAACCAGGCTTATCCAATGTTTCCACCAATCTTATCTGAGTTTATATTCCTCATAACGTATATGCATGCCTCCCTACTTTTTCTTTTTTGTGTGGGTGAAATATCTGCTTTAATTAGTCGATGAACTCAATGTGCATTTCTCATATTTGTTAATGATTCATTAATTCCTCAGTATTTTTTTTCCTCGACACTTTTGGTCCTTTGATTATTGGAATGATCTTGATGGTGATGGCATAACAATCAATGACTCAACAGGTGTTTTGCGAGACGGAAGAACAGTAACCATTGATTTTATTATTATCATTGTTGATGGTGGGAAATATCGTGAATTGAAAGAATACTCAAAATTAGATATATAGTCTGTTTCTTCTCCGACCAACCCCTATAAAGATTGCTTTTTCCTCTATTTATAATGATTCGGAATCTATTACAAGTATGTCTACAAAATTGGGAGATAATTCCTACTTTCCATATGTAGGTCGAATCACGTCTTATTTTCCTCTTAATTGTCATTCCCACGATCGTCGCTTTCTAATGGTTGATTTTGGGTGATTCAAGCGTAGATTGGGTTGTATGATATTTTGGGAGTGTCTCGATTTAGCTAGTGACTCGTGAAGAGATCGTACCGTGCTTCGATCTCAAGCTTCTATTGATCGAACTGTCGACCTTTTCATGATACGAGTACAGATAGCCAAGAAATTAGTATCATGATTTTTTGGGCACAACAACAGCCCCCCCGAATGAGCTTTAATGAAACTGAATCATTGGTGTTGCGAGTCGCTCGTATTAGTTATTGGCCGCTTCAGCGGGTCGAAATCCTTTGTTTTTTGCTATCTTTGTGGCTGAATTAAAATAAGATATATTCTCGGTGCATATTTTATTCTCAATCGAAACGAACGGTTTCGGAGTGTGAGCTTCAACTTAAGTGAGTTGCGATTTTGAATCAGGTTCACTTAGATTTGATCGACCTCGGAACTTTGATTCCTGCGTAACTGAGACAGTCTCATAGCGTGCAACAACTTGAGCTCAGTAGTGATCGACTCTCAGAACAATAATTTTTGTTCAATCAAGATATTCTTGGAATGATTTTGTGCTCAATCGAGAGAGAATCTCGGAGCGATTGTATTGTGCTCAATTGAGACGAATCTCGGAGCAATTGATGTATGCTCAATCAAGACGAATCTCGGAGCGATAGATTTTTTGCTCACTCGAGATGAATCTCGGAGCGATAAATTTTTGCTCAATCGAGACAAATCTCGGAGCGATAGATTTTTGCTCAATTGAGACAAATCTCGGAGCAATAAGTTTTTGCTCAATCGAGATGAATCTCGGAGCAATAAGTATTTGCTCAATCGAGAAGAGGTATCGGAGCGATGGTTGGCTCAATTGAAATCAAATTTAAAAGCAATGACCTTTCGACTTTGTATACTTTTATGTGGCGATTCGACCTGTAATTATGAAGTCATTCATATTGCCCGTGTCGACTCGAGTTTTCATAAATCCAAGCAGGCTTTTCAAATTCCACTAAATTCAAATGAGGACACGTGTCCATTTGTGATTTGTGCGTGTGTTGGTCCCAGATCAGAGTACGTGTAATGTGCAGCAGAAGTGTTAATACAGTTAAATACACTCTAATTGTGAGCAGTTCATTTTCTAATTAACACAGTTTTTGCTTAGCAGTTTTAGAAACACAGTTTATGTTAGCCAACAGATTAGGTTAACAGTTTTACAGGTATGAGCAGTTAACATTTTATATTCTTCAACACTTACAAGATAAGTGTTGAAGGTTTCAAGATATAATTGAAAACTGTAAAGTGCGTAAAGTAAGTAAAGCTGTAAACGACACAGGATATTTATAGTGGTTCAGAGCCTTAAGTCCTACGTCCACTCTTTGGATATCTGATCCGGCAATTCACTATGTTATGAAGATACAATCCTCACGATCTATAGCCAGTTGCTATAGAAACCTCCATCCACAGCATAATGGATCACTCGCCCAGACAGTTGTACTTCACCCCTTCTTCAGTCCGTCGAAGGCTCTGCGTCTTCTCTGTGGACCGGCTCGAAGTTGGACTGAGGACAAACCTCCCTTTTCCTTCTTCGGTAGGTTGGATGGTTGTGTTCTTCCCAGAACGTACACAGTTTGGCAGTTTCCCGTAATAACCTTCTCTTCCTTTGCAAGAGCAGGCTGTTGTGTTCTTATTCGAAAAGTAAGAACACCAAGAGAGTAGATTAAGTCAGCCGACTTAATCCTCGTGTACCCAAGGTCACACGGTGAATCTCGAGGACTCTTTAAACAGTAAATGCCTCGTGTTCAATAAATAAACCACGGATTTAATGCCTTCTTGCTTGAGAGTGTTAAATGCTTTGAGCGCTAATTTCTGCAGATAGGCAAGAATAAAGGTGTCAAGATTCAAAGATGCAAAGGTTTTTCTGTCTCTGTTGTTCCTTTTATTTATAGGTGGGAAACCAGAAAATAGCCGGTAGAGACATTGAGAAAGATGTCCAATCATAGTCCATCCTTCTCTGAAAAAGTCGCTTGCCTTTCTGCTTTTTATGCTACAACGTCCTGCTTTTCTACCAGTTTGTACTTGTTGTGTCAGACGCCCAACAACGTTGTACGCCAGTGGCATTTGAGTATCGGTCTGTCTTTTATCATTGACTTCCTTGAAGTTCTCCTGCAACTTGTTCGACATCTTGCTATGTACGCATTCCTTGACGCGAAACTGTCTTGGTCTGTAACTGTGAGCGCCTCTCAACAGTTTCTATGTGAAGACTATGTCCACAGTTTTCTTGAATATCTAAGCCTTGACAGGACAACCTGTCAGCGCAGTTTTTGTTTCCTTTGCCCTACTCTGCTTGTCTTCATCGTGTATGTTCGACAATTATCTCATCTGAATGGCGTCTTCTTCATGATGGTTTCCTTCTTCCTAGACTATTACAACCTGATCATCCTATACAAGGATTACATGAGGTAATGACTCTAAGGCCTAGACTTTGGTATATAGTTTTGACACATCAAAACATCAAATTAAGGTGGGATTTCTACATCACAACCTAACCATTTCCCCTTTTTGATGTTGTCAAAACCATACCTCTAAGTCTATCTAAGTCGACGAGAAGATGCAGTTGATCTGAGTTTACAAATTTTTCTATCTAACACTGCTTAGAATTGTGCCTTTTCTACACTCGACCTATTCTAAATGATCTTCCCCCTTAATGGGATAATAATTCTCGAATAAAATCAATCAGTTTAGAGTGATAAGAGAAGAAGGATTGCTGATCTCACTGGAAAATGTGAATTCAGCCAATCAAGAATCAAGGTAAGAGACAATGAGCAGTTGTCTTCAAACCAACAGTTTTTCACTTTTCACTAGATATGATCGATTACAAGTACATGAAAAGTTTTAAAACTGCAGTAATAAAAGACATTCAAAACGCAAACAAAACAAAATAAATTCATGACCTTTGCTCACTTGTCTTGATTCTTGTCCTTCTCTCTTTCTTAATTCGAGGAATCTGCGCCTTTTGGCTTCGAGGAAGTTGCGGCAGATATGGAAAACCATCCAGCTTGCGCCTTGAGGACTGCGGTTACTTCTGACAAGTATTTCCTATCTTGCTCTCTGGAAGCTATTAGTGCTTTCAGCTTCACTGTAATATCTTCATCCCGCTTCCTGCGCTCTTCTTCCTGCTTTCTGTATTCCTCATCTCGCCTTCTCTGTTCCTCTTCTCGCTTTCTCTGTTCCTCTTTTGGCGTTCTCTGTTCCTCTTCTTGCTTACTATCTATTAAAATCAACTGCAGCTTCAATGGCTCATCCCTTCTCTCTTTCCCTTTTTTTGACAATATCAAGAAGAACAACCATATGCTGATCCATTTGATGATCTATCTCTTGTCTCAGAGCATTATAGGGTAGAGGGTCTGCAGCGACAGAAATAGGATCTGGAGACAGGATTCCTTCAACTCTGGCCAATGCTCTAGAGTCTTCATGGGTTTGACTCTGAGAGGTAGCAGTGGAAGTCTCGGTTGGAGGAGGAGCTTGGCTCGTTGTTGCCTCTTCCTCCTTTTGTTTAGCTGCGGCTGCAGCTGCTTCATGTTTAGCCTTTTCAGTAGCGGCTTCTGCTTCCTTTCGAAGTGCTTCATCACTTGCAGCTTCTTCCTCTAGCCGCTTGAGCTCTGCAGCTTCTTCCTCTTTTCGCTTGTGCTCAATAGCTTCTTCTTTTAGTTTTCTCTTGAGTTCTGTTGTTGCCTCTGCTTCTTGCTTACGTTTCAGCTCAGCAGCTTCCTCCTCTTTCTGTCTTTGGAGTTCAGCTGCTGTTGCTTCTGCTTCTTGCTTACATTCGAGATCAACAGCTTCCTCCTCTTGTTGTCTTTGGAGTTCAGCTGCTGCTGCTTGTTCTTCAAGTTGAAGCTGATAGAGTCGTGTTATGAACATTTGTTCCTTGGATTCTATCTTTTGACGTTGGACTCTTAGCCTCTCAAGGATAGCTTGATACTCAAGTATGTTGCTTCTGATGATTTCTAAATGTAATGCTACTTCTTTTGAGGTAGCCTCTTCATGAGAATCAAGATGATCAGTTCCCCCTGAATCCAAGAGCGGTATATTCTCATTTTCTGTTTCCTTGTTGAAATCTTTGGAGGTGGTTTGTCATCCTCCTGCTGTACTTGTCTACGAGACGTGGTTTGCTTAGAACTGGGGGATGATGAGCAGTCCATTCCTGCAGGGCATGCTAATTTTGGTTTCGAAATTATCTCATACGGATTTGAGGATTGACCTGCCCCTTCATACGTAGCATCGAGTTGCAAGTTCTTGGCAACTAATTGGATTGATGTATCTTGATTTGTCTTCTTTTTCTACTGTCGTCGAAGCTGTTCGGTTATCATACTGTGAGACGTCTTTAGAGTTGATATCTGTTTGTTTCCTTTTCTTTTGTTTCGCCTTTGTTCAGGCTTTTGAGCGGAGGTGCTTGTCTTCTTTGGTTTCTTGGGCTCTTCAGTAGTTCGAACTATCGGAATGGTATTCAGATCCTCAAATGTCTCAGCATCTATTTCCATGTCGTCCAAACTGTCATCTGCTTCATCCTTTTGAGTTAAGCGATAAACTGGAACCTTTGGCGGAATTAAGTCGGATGATATGAGATCTTCTCCTTCATCTTGTATTGCTAGAATGCGCTCAAGAAGGTAGCTAACCTTCAAACCTAAATCGACTCTCAAAGAGAACTTTCCTTTGGTTGGAATATCTCTGTTCTTCTTGCGTTCTCCAGTAATCGACCAAAGATGTATGTCGCCCAATTTCCTTCAGAGCAGCCATAAAGAGCCATCATCAGAGAGTATTTGGGACTGCTTAGCTTAGATAGGGATCCAATCCCACAGTAAATCATCCTCAGCGCGATCTCACTGAGTATCTTATAAGATGGGTTCAGTTAGGATACCTTTGTGGCAGTTTTGAATTTTTCGGGTACCTCGGGCTTTTTCTATTTTAGCAAGTGAGCCTTCAATTCATCCTTATTGTCCTGAAGATGGCTGGCGATATGGACTCCGGTCTTTGGTAGATGTAGATGTTGAGCAATAAAAGCAGGATCGACCTTTATCTTCTTCGTGGCAACCGTAGTTAGGAAGAATTTATCTTTGTCGTCGAATGTGGCATTTTCATAGAACTCAACGACGCGATTTGGGTTGAATCTCCGAGGGCATGCAGTTAGGAACTTTGTTAAGTTCTCACTTAAGAGCTTTACAGCAATCTCTTGGGCGATCGTCTCGTCGGTGGTGATTGAGAGGAAGTTCTTCCAGTTCAGAATTTTCTCCTTCACGACCTGTGATATTAGAAGCTGTCGATCAATGGTGCTGAGGTCTCCTCAGTGATGACAAGCTGTTCGGGATTATCAGAAGCGTTGGCATCCATGATTTGGTTTTTCTCTTTCGGCATGAACTAGATATGGAGGATGGTTGATTTTGGAAACTCTTGATTCGAGCCCTATAGATATCTTGACTGATGGACTGGCAGTAAGTGGAGTAATCAAGACGACGACACGATGGGGTTAAGGGATTTTGGTGATCGATTTTAACAAAAATCATAGGCTGAGATTTAAACCCCTTTTTCTCTTGAACGACTGCGATTGAGCTGACGTAGGCGCCTATTCAAATCGTCTGGCATGCCGTGTAGCAGCGTATGGAAACATTGACGTGGCTCCGGGTGATACGCCATCGTGCTGTTCTGCATATAATGCGATGTGCCGCCGAAATCTTCACGGTAATTGAAAATGCGCTCCTTTGTGTTCAACAATTTTCTCTCTCCTTAATCTTCGCCGAGAGTTGCATATGATAGTTTGAAAGGCTATCTCTAACAAGAGAGCTGAGCTACTACTTCCTTGGCCAGGTAGAAACTGTTTCTCCCTTCGATCATGTTGTATGATAACCTTGATAGTTTTCCTCGCGTAGTGGCCAATTAGTTCTTGAAAATATCTGCACAGACCATGATTTTGTAGTGTCATACTCTGACACGGGATGACATATGCAGGTTACCGTCAATCTAATCTATCACACGTTGAGATTGTATGTGCATACGACACTTGTCGGATATTCAATTCACTACTCTTCAGATTCTGAACCTAGACACAAAGCATTGTAACTTCTTGGAATGTTGTTCCCTGCATTTAAATGGAAGGGTATCGTCTCGAACATCACTCGATCACTCCCATAAATATCTCTTCACGAAGATATCATCGTCGTCACTTTCCATATTCTTCTGAATTGACTCCATTGTACCCATTCACAACCATGTTTTCTGCAAAGATCATCTCCATTGATCGTAACAAGATCTTCAATAGGGTGGTCTGCAGGTTGAGTATGTGTCTGAGCCTCAGGTGCATGACGAAGTGATGAGGGGTTTACGAGCCAACGGTCTGGAGAAGTTCGCGAGCCTAAGGCCACATAAATTTCAAAAAGATGTCCTTAGGATGTTTGCCTACTCCAGTCTCATCTCAGGAGAGGGAGAAATTATTGGCATAGTCAATGGCCAACTGGTTCGCTGGACTCCTGGTTCCTTTTCGAAGGACTTTGGGCTCCCCTGAGGTCGTACTCTCGTTGAGAACTATTTCAAAGGTGTGACAGTGCCGGAATGGTCTGCCTGACGCAGATGGAGGGAGGTCGATGCTGATTTCCACCCAAGGGCCTCGGCATATTGGCTGATGCCTAGATATAGAGTGGTTTTCAACATCATCAACCACATGATCATCGGCAACCCTTTGCTGGATCTGGACTTTTCTCCTACTGTTTGGAGGGGAATGATGGCCTTTGAAGGTGAAGAGGAAGTTGACTGGGCTGCATTCGTCTTCAACCAGGTGCGGGAGTCTTTGGAGCTTCTCCCAGACGTTCCAATTCCTTATGGGATGCAGCTGAGCTGGCTCTTGGAGCAGAAATTCCTATCCCTCACGCAAGACTCAACCAACCTAAGGAATTCTGACTTCCATCCCCCGAGACCTCGCCCCTCTCTTTAACTAGGAATGATACTTCATTTCTTTTGTACATTGTAGAATTTTTGTTCCAGTAATGTACCTCTGGTTGATGAAATAAAGATGCTTTATCTTTTCAGTCTTGAGATACAGAGTATGACAGTACAGTTTCCCTAGCTTTACACATTTTGCACTTGTATGTGATTTAATCCTTTGAAATTCACAGAATCTGAACTTCTTTCTTTAGAGATAAAATATGTAGCCTTGAAATCGTAGCCGTACATCCAAGGGCTAATTTCTTGCAAGTCTACTCCTCTAGCTTCCTATAGACTTTGTCTTTAAGTCTATTTTGGAGTAAGGAGATGCAGAGCATTAAATTTTGATTCATCGATCCTTGCAAAGAAATCTCAGATAAGTACTCTTGACATGAAGTAGTACTTATCACTTCATATTTGCACAAGTCTCTTTGCTTCTTTGTAATATCTTCCAGGAAAATGGATCCTCCTCCTGAGATGGTGAGTGGTATTGCGAAAATCTGTGTCCACCGGAACAAGATCCTGGATTATGGTGGATTCTGGCGACAGAACTGGAGTACCCCTGCCATCTATAAAGAAGTGCTGGAAAAATTGGAGGCCAACCATCTTGAATCATTTGTGGCTAAGGAACCTTGTTCCTTCCATAGGGATTTATTGAAGGTGCTTGCCTATAACTCCACGGTCACAGAGAATGAGATTTACTTCAATCTCAATGATGAGGGGTTCCTTTTGACTGCTGACTTTCTTGCTCTTGAGTTTGGCCTTAAACGAGGAGGCATCCCTATTACGGACTATCTCAAGTATGTCATAGGACCTGAGTGGTCAACATGGCAACGGTGGAGGGTAGCGAAGGTCGGTTTTCATCCGACAGTGACTAGCAATTTTCTCCAGCCACGTTATCAGACGACTTTTGACATAATTAACCAGATGATAGTCTGCAACCCTCCTCAGGATACGGACTTTTCTCCTTTGGTATGGAAGGCTATGATGGCATTTGAGGACCAGGCTGACGTAGATTGGGTTGCTTTCATCTTTGACCGCCTGATAACTGCCTTTAAAAATCTTCCTGAGGTTACCACCCCATACGGCATGCAACTGGGCTGGCTCCTTGAGAGACGGCTCCCTCTCCTCACGGAGGATGGGACAAGACTGATTGCCATCGAATACTATCCTTCAAAATGTGCTTCCTCCTATTTCCCGTAGATGTGAACTTCATGTATCATGATATGAAAATGTATTCTCCTCTTTATAATGGAGAAAGTAGCTGATTTCCCTGGATGTATGAATGACTTGTCTCCTTATTTCCAGATTTAATGAATGAGCTCTTATTTCCTCTGTGTCTTCAACAAACTGCAAACATCGACAAACTGTAATTGACTTAATCACTATCTCAACCATGTATAGTTTGACGATTTTGAATCAATTAATTGTCATCTCCTTCTCTTGAGATTCCATCAAACTCTAGAAGACCTAGTTTGATGCATAACTCTTTGAAACGAGCCTCAGGTAGCGGTTTGGTAAATATGTCCGCTAGCTGGTTTTCAGTTCTAATATATTCTACCGAGACATCTTCCTTTTCAACATGATCTCGGATGAAATGATGACGAATATCAATGTGCTTCGTCCTAGAATGTAGAACTGGATTATTTGAGATTGACACCGCGCTGTTGCTATCGCATTAGATAGGAACACATCCTGTATCTATTCCATAATCCCTAAGCTGCTGCTTTATCCAAAGAACTTGAGCACAATAGCTGGCTGCTGCTACATACTCTGCATCTGTGGTCGATGTAGCCACGGAATGTTGTTTCTTGCTGAACCAGCTGATCAGCTTATGTTCTAAAAACTGACATGTTCCGCTTGTTCTCTTTCTATCAATTCTGCAGCCTCCAAAATCTGAATCAGAGAATCCATTCAACATGATTCCATCAGTTTTGGGATACCAGATTCCTAGAGAATCTGTACTATGGAGGTATCTTACAACACTTTTTGCTGCTTCCAAATGTGACTTTTTACGATTCGCCTGAAACCTGCACATACACCCATGACATAAGATATATCAGGTCGACTGACATTTAGATACAGTAGAGACCTAATTATTCCTCTATAAGATGTCGGGTTGATAGGTTCTCCTTCTTCATCGAGAGTGATCTGAGAACTGGTGCTCATAGTAATCCTTAGTGATTTTGTCTTTTCAAGACAAAATTTGTTGATCAGGTCTTGAGTATACTTCTTCTGACTTATGAAAATCCCTTCGTCAGAATGATCAACTTGCAAACCAAGAAAGTACATCATCTTGCCCATCATACTCATCTAAAAATTATTCTGCATCAGCTCGGCAAACTTCTCGCACAACTTGGTATTTTTGCTTCCGAATATGATGTCGTCTACGTAGATCTGAACAAGTAGGATGTCCTCTCCTTCCGTTATCTTGGATAGTGTTAGATCTATAGCACCGTTTTCCAGTCCAATTTTGAGCAGAAACTGTGAGAGAGTTTCATACCATGCTCTAGGTGCTTGCTTTAATCCATATAAAGCTTTCCTTAGCTTGTAGACTGATATGTACGTAAAATAACCTATGTTTCGATGTCTGTGCATGCATGTTTGAGTCCATTTTACTCCCATATAATATGTTTTTGTCTTCTATTTGTTGTGTTTTCGTGTGTTGTGTGTTTCAGATGGTGTAGGTTAGGTTTTGAGCAAAATTTAGCATTTTCGGCTTGATTTTGGAGGAAAATTGCTCGATTCTGTAGAAGACCGATCGATCCAGATGTTTCAGAGGAGATTTTGGCTGATCCAGCAGAGATCGGTCGATCCAGGAGCTTCAGAGAGATATCTCGGGCGATCTCTGCAGTGCTCGACTGATCTGCAATTTCAGAGGCAGATTTCGGTCGATTCATGTCTTGCTCAGTTGATCTACATCGTGCTGTGAGGTGGTTTCTCTATTTCTGGATATCCCGGGCGATCTCGTTTCATCCTAGGCGATCTGAAGCTCTGTTAGCTCATTATAAAAGGGGAAAATGATTATTTTGAAGACTTTTGTCAAATCTAGACGAAAATATCCTAAATTCTCTCGAGGATTCCCTCTACCATTTCCTTCAAAACCTCACCCAAGGTATCAAGGAGCTAATCCATCATCCTTGGAGAATAATTGAAGATCCAAGGCGGTAGATCAAGATCAAAGTGCTCATTTAGGGGAAGAAATTCATCTAAACCTAGCTCTTGTAAAGTTTTGCTTTCAAATGGATATTGTAATGTTGAACAAGATAGGTATGGTATTCTAAACTTCCTTGGATGTTGATTTGGATTAAGGTGTGAGAAAATTAGGTTGAATTATGCATGTTTACTTTCCTATTTGAGATTGAATCGCACTAGAGCTTTGTTCAAATGCATCTAGGTGTAGGTAATAGCCAGTCTAGGTGTTAATTAACACGATCATTGCAGCCAACACGCGGATAGGAGTGTTTTGAATAGTGTGAATTCTTGTGTTCCTCAATCCAATCCCTGTGCGGAGGAAGGGCATATGATAATGATTTACGAGCTTTTAGGAGTGAATTAGGAGCCGATAACGTAGTGGTTTGAGGTTTCTAGTTTCATCCACGGTCAACTCGTCATGATAGGGTGTTGGCTAGTGTAGGCTAATAGTCCATCCATCTAGGAATTAAATAGGTTTGCACCATAATTCAACTCAATTGGATCACACTGACATCCTTATCAATATCCGTTTTTTCTCATTTGAGCATTTGTGAGGCTTGTTCTACCATTTTTGATTACGAAATTGAAGAATTGTTTTAGAATCTCAATTGATGAATGATGAATTTGATTGTTGCTTTATTGTTGCTTTAGTTAGTTTAATTTTGAGCTTAGGAAAATAGAACAAAAACTCAACGACTTGAATTTGTTTAGCTATAAGAATCCTCACGGTTAAACGGTATTCCTTTGGGAGAAGCGAAAAGATCCTTGGATTGATATTTTATTACTTGAGAAGCATTACTTTTGAGTGATCAATTTTAGTGCCATCATAGACTTGATTTCCTTGCTCAAAACCTGGTGTTGTTCTACGTAGACTTCTTCCTTTAATTCGTCGTTGAGGAAGACACTCTTTACATCCATCTTAAGAACTGTGAAGTTGTGGTAGGCTGCGTACACTAGGAATCGCCAAATAGCTTCGAGTCTGGCGACTGGCACAAATATCACATCGAAGTCCATTCCTTTCCATTGTGCGTATCTCTTTGCAACTAATCTTGCTTTGTTTCGAACAATGGTACCGGTCTCATCTCTTTTATTCTTGAAGACCCACTTGGTACCAATCACAGACTGATGTGTGGGTCGATCCACCAGATACCACACATTGTTGCGAGTGAACTCATTTAGTTCTTCCTGCATCGCATTTATCCAGTCTGTTGATTGAAGAGCTTCTATAATATTCATCGGTTCGATTTGAGATAAGAAGCAAGACATCAATGTTGTGCCTTTTCTGGTTTGAACTGGATTTCCAATATCATCGAGGATGGCTTCTTTGGGATGATATCTTAGCCAACTTGGCTTCTTCACAGGTACGGCTTCAGCACGGGCAACTGGATCTTCAGAAACTGTAGGATGTTCCCCTTGGGATAGCTCACCTCTAGATTCTGGAACTGTTTCTTCTTCTTCTTCAGAAACTTCTTCACCTTCTTGTTCTGGAACACCTTCATCTCCTTGTCCTAGAACTGTATTCTGATCAGCATCTGGATTATGAACAGCAGTTGGCTTGCCAGCTGATTCTGCTTCCTTAGCATCTTCAAGGTTGACTTCCTTGGTGTCAACTTGCTCTGCTTCTAAGACCGCTTTATGTGCTTCAGAGGGCTTCTTTTCACCTGAATCATCAATGTTTGTGGTCTTTAAGGCCTCAAAGATGGCATTTGCATCATCGACCCCCTCGGCTGCTTGGTATTCATCCGAGGCAACTAGAGCCTCAAGGATATCATTCATAGATCTAATTAGAGGAACTGTTTGATTATGATCAAGATCACTCTTAGATTCCTCATTGACATCCTTGATCTCATGATTCCCTAGACTCGGTTCTTGAAGTGTCCTGCGCACTAAAGGAGCTTCATAAAAAACAACATGACATGTTATTTCCACAAGTTGGGTTGTCTTGTTGAATACCCTATATCCCTTATATGAAGGATGTCCATACCCGAGGAACACACCTTCATCAGCCTTTGGGCTGAAGGTATTCAACTTAAACTTCCCATTATTGTGAATATAACATGGAGAACCGAAAGCACGAAGATGAGCTATAGAAGGCTTACGACCATTGTAGATCTCGTAGGGTGTCTTGTGTAGCCGCGTGTTGAATGCACTTCTATTCTGTGTGTAGCAGGCTGTCATCAAGGCTTCTCCCCAAAATCCTTTTCCAAGGTCGGTATCTGCCATCATGGTTCTCACTGCTTCTCTGAGTGTTATGTTTCTTCGCTCAACAAGACCATTTTATTGAGGAGTTCTTGGGGCAGACTTCTCATGACCAATTCCAATTTCAGCACAGAAGTCCATAAGAGGTCCATTGCAGAATTCTATCCCGTTGTTTGATTTTGTCCTCTTAACTTTCACTCTTTTGTCATTCTGAAGGCGTGTAATCAGTTCTGGTAGTTGAACTTTGACTTCGTCCTTGGATTTTAGCAGCACCACCCACGTGTATCTTGAGTAATCATCAACAACCACCAATGTGTATCTCCTCTTTCCGATTGTGGGTGGGGTGACTGGACCAAAAAAATCCATGTGGAGTAGTTCCAAGATCCTCTCTGTGCTCGCTGTGACTGGTATGTTCTTGAAGGAGGCCTTCGTCTGTTTACCAAGCTGGCACGATTTACACATGAAGGGATTCGTGAACTGAATCACGAAGTCCATTTGTCAAGGCTCGTTAATTGGAATATCAAAAATAAATTGCTATGCATATGAACAATCCTAGCATGCTCCTATATTATTATGCATAAGAAGGTTATGCGGAATACCTGGATCGATGATCTCTGAAGAACGCGTGCGCGGAGTTGCCCTTTGATCTTTCCCACGCACCAAGATTTAATTTCCAAACAGATTGAGGAAATTAATCTATAGAAAATAAGTAAATATTTTCGAAAATAAGAGGAGAGAGAAGAAGAAAAATCCTCCTGATCTGATCTTTTGATCTGTATCCCAACTCGATCTGAAAATCTGGTGAAGATTATCTATCAGATTCCTTGCCCGGTTGAGAAGCAGAATTTCCTCCTTGTTCTCATATCTTAGTCGATCACTTACAGCTCCCAAATACTGGTTTGCTGTGTTCAACTTATGATCTTGTGTGGTGTAGGTGTGTTGAGATCTGAGGAACTGAGGCCTATTTATAGGAAATTCTAGGCTCCTATTGGGATTGAGTTATCATGGGCCAGACTAGGGACCAGAATGCAAATAGCAAATAAGGCCTATCAATTAATTAATTCCCATATTCAACCCAGAATATAATTAATTAATTAATATTGATTCATTCCACCAGAGAATCAATACTGTCCTACCTATTTGCTACCACGTTTTGAGGAACGGGTTGCATTCAACTCGGTTTATCCCCGCATTTAAGGTTACAGATATTCGTTAATTAATTTAAGCTCTGACAAGCTATTTAATTAATTAACATCTTTAATTCCTGAATCAATCCACTCAAACCTTTTCACTTATGCTTGAACTTAATCAGCCTGCAGGACTTTAGCATAACGAACCTTTTGAGCTGTTCAGGGAATGTCACCATCCTATACTGGATGTGGTTACCTAGTTCAGATACCAGACAGTCATACACAAATTGATATCACCCAAGACTGCAGATGTACCGGTTCAACTAGAACCTTCTCTACAAATCAAAGTGATATACAATATATGTACACTTCTGTATCCTCATATGGCTTAAGATTCCATCGATTCATAGAGATCTAGATTCTTTTAATGTCAGATAAAAGAATCGATCTTGACTTAGGTCCTCATCAATGTATGCCCCACACCAGCATACCAAGACATCCAAGATAAGATGCTTATCCGCATATGCTGCAGCCTACACTGACAGTTTATCCTGGAACTGTCTCAACTGTGATGACTATTTATATCTCGCTAGGTCAAACGATCCATACGATCTTCCGTGATCTCCTACACACCGTATGATCTCCCTATTGATGAGATAAGAGGATAATTGTGTTTGCGACACATGTTTGTTAATTCAGACAGGAGATGAACATACAACAATTATGATTACCAGTATATTAACCAATAAACCTTGTACATAATATACCAATCATAATGCTTTCAGTATATAAATCCATCAATCTCCCACTTATACTCAAAGCATTATACATTTGCTTTCCAGAGTATAACGCGTCTAAACTAATCTAGCTATTACATCAAGCATTCTACGTGGCTGGCTTTGCCCTCAGCCCAAGGCTACGTACATGCATCTCGTAAACCTTCTGAGGTAGAGCTTTTGTGAATGGATCCGCTAGATTATCTTTCGTATCAATTTTCTCTATCAGCACATCACCCCTTGCTACGATTTCTCATATAATATGGTACTTCCGTTCAATGTGTTTTGTTGCTCTGTGAGTTCGTGGTTTCTTAGAATTAGCCACAGCTCCCGAGTTATCACAATACACCGTGATGGTTCTGGGTAGCTTAGGAATCACGTCCAACTCCAGAAGGAAGTTTCGAAACCATACCGCTTCTTTCGAAGCTTCAGAAGCTGCCACATATTCGGCTTCCATGGTGGAGTCCGCAATGCACTTTTGCTTTGCACTCCTCCATGATATGGCCCCACCTCCCAATGTAAACACATAGCCAGAGGTGGACTTCTTTTCGTCTTGATCTGCCTGGAAATCCGAATCAGTATAACCCACAGGGCACAACTCATCACACTGATAAACAAAACAATAGTCCCTTGTCCTTTTCAAGTATTTGAGTATGTGCTTTACCGCGGCCCAATGCGCCTGTCCAGGGTTAGACTGGTATCTCGCTACCATGCCTACAGCAAAGCAGATATCTGGCCTCGTACATAACATTGCATACATGAGGCTACCCACGGCCGATGCATACGGCATGTTGCTCATCTCATCTTTCTCCTATTGTGTCACCGGACACTGATCCTTGGAAAGATGTATGCCATGTCTGAAGGGTAACAGACCTTTCTTGGCATTATGCATGTTGAAACGGGCAATCACAGTATCCACATATGACCCTTGAGACAAGGTCAGCATCCTCTTATTGCACTCCCGCAATACTTTTACCCCTAGGATGTATCTTGCCTCCCCAAGGTCCTTCATATGAAACTGCTCGGATAACCACCCCTTTATGCCCGACAATACTTCCACATTGTCGCCAAATAGGAGAATATCATCTACATAAACTGCAAGGAATACCACGCTTCCGCTGACACACAGACGGTACACGCAACTCTCGTTTGAAAATTGTGAGAATCCATAAGATTTAATCACCTCATCAAAACGGACATTCCATGACCGTGAAGCTTGTTTAAGTCCATACAACGACTTCCTTAGCTTCCAGACCAAATGTTCTTCGCCCTTCTGCACATAACCTTCTGGCTGTTGCATATAGATGTCCCTACCTTCTTCAAGGTACCCGTTTAGAAATGCGGTTTTGACATCCATCTGCCAGATTTCTAGGTTCTTATGTGCTGCAATGGCCAGGAGTATTCGAATGGACTTAAGCATGGCTACCGGTGAGAAAGTCTCGTCAAAGTCTACACCCTCTTTCTGACTATAACCTTTCGCCACCAGCCTTGCTTTGAAAGCTGTAATTTCCCCATTCGATCCTTTCTTTCTTTTGTATACCCATTTGCACCCTATGGCTCGATGGTCATCCGGCAAATCAGTTTTCTGGTATACATCCATAGCAGTAATGGATTCTATTTCAGAATCCATGGCGATCAGCCATTTGTCCGCATCTTTATCAGATACCACCTCGTCATATGTCCAGGGATCGGTATCATCTAGTCTGTTTTCTGGGATCAAGTCAGAAGACTCTCCCACGAACATATACCTCTCGGGTTGGTGACTAACCCTCCCACTGCGACGAGGCATCTAAGCTGTGTCAGTAGTTGGCACAGTACGCATTGGTCCCACACCTTGCATTAGCGGCAGTGTTGGTATATTCTCACCTGTTACATGTGGATCTACCACTACACTGGGCTTTCCTGATGGAATTGCTTCTTTACCCTCAAGCTCGTGGAGGATAATTTCACTCTTGGATCTGTGGTTTCTTACATATTCGTCCTCCAAGAATCTCGCATTGGTACTGACAACGACTTTCTGATTCTCAGGATAATAGAAGTAACCACCTTTCGTTTGCCTGGGATATCCTACAAACAACATCAACTTACACCTACTTTCTAACTTATCAGGTTCCTTTGTCAGCACATATGCTGGACAACCCCAAACCCTCACGCTGTTCAAACTTGGCTTTCACCCATACCAGAGTTCCAGAGGTGTTTTAGGAACTGATTTAGAAGGTACCAGGTTAAGCAAATAGGCCGCTGTTTCCAAGGCATATCCCCAAAACGAAATCGGCAAGCTTGCATAACTCATCATCGACCTGACCATTTCCAAGAGAGTTCTATTTCTTCTTTTCGCTACACCATTTTGTTGAGGGGTTCCCGGTGCAGTCCACTGGGATGCAATCCCGTTATCTGACAAGTACTGCAAGAACTCGTTGCTGAGGTATTCCCCACCACGATCAGATCGTAGTGTCTTGATAGTCTTACCTAGCTTCTTTTCTACCTCAGTCCGGAATTCTTTGAATTTCTCAAAGCATTAAGACTTATGGCGAAGCAAATAGACGTATCCAAATCTTGAGTAATGGTCAATGAATGTGGCAAAATACTCATAACCTCCACGAGCTTGCGTGGACATTGGTCCACATAAGTCAGAATGGATCAGTTGCAACACACCCTCTGCTCGATACTGACTTGCCTTAAAAGGCCTGGTCGTCATCTTTCCTTCTATACAGGACTCACAGAATTTGATGCGGTACCACTTGGAAAGAATCCAAGAGCCCGTCGCATGCTAATCTCTTAATCCTCTTTAGATTGATGTGACCTAGTCTCAAGTGCCAGAGATATGTTTGATCCTCATCGGAAGAAAACTTTCTCTTTAAATGATTATTATTATTGGATGAGTTTGCAACATTCACGGAAGATTTATGCATACAATCAATGATATAGAGAGAGTCAATCAGTTTGCCATGACAGATAACACCGTTATTACCAATGATAGAAACTCCACTATCAAAAATAACTGAATATCCATCTTGAAATAACTTGAAAACTGAAACTAGGTTCCGCCGAAATACCGGCACATATAAAACATCTCTCAAAATCAATACATTGTTTTCAAAGCATAAAGTAAAATCTCCAACGGCTACTGCTGAGACTCGCTCTCCGCAGCCCATTGAGATGGTAACTTCGTCATGCTTTAGCTGCCTTGTCGGCCTGAACCCCTGCAAAGTATAACAAACATGGTCAGTAGCTCCAGTATCCACTACCCAAGAATGGGTAGAAACTGATGCTAAACATGTTTCCGTTATAAATGCACATGACGTACCTTGTCTACCCGTGCTAGGCACTAGACAATCTATTTCACTTCGCTTGCGTTTGCATGGCCTCGTGATAGCCTCTGCCTGATCAGCCTCTTCTAACCGCTTAAGCTCTTACTTTGCTTCAATCATAGTCTTATCAAAGACCTTCATGAATTGAGCAAATTCCGAAGCTTTCTGGTCAGATTCCCATTGCTCTAGTGCCAAGAGTAACTCTGGAAGAGTGTACTTGCACTTGGTACCGAGGGACTCGATGAAATCACTATAAGAATCAGAGAGAGAGTGCAGGACGATATTGACTTTAGCCCGTCTAGTGATTTGTCCACCTCTCTTTCTGTACCTTCTCATAATTTCCATCATGCTGTCAAAATGCAGAGACAACGAACTCCCATCAGTCATCTTCTTGCAGACCAGGTCTTCCACAAGACTGTAACTGACAGATCGTCTCACCTTCCCATATACCCTTATTAGATCCCTCCATATATCAACAAAAGATTGGTACTGGTCGTATTTGAGCCTTAGTTCTCTGGACAGAGTTTTCTTAATGAGAATGCGGGCAAACTCATCAGAAGTCCTCCATCTTTCATAGAACACTCGCTCATAACCAGTGCAATTCCAATACTTGGGAGATAAAGGATCCATATAGAGTACACGAGAATGATTTGCAATGTGGAGTATTTCCATGAAGCAAAACTTCCACTCAGGAAAATTCGGACCGGTTAAAGGATTTGATGTCAAGAGATAAATGATATGATGAATAGACATATCTGAAAACAATAAATTAAACTGAAATTAAAACATAGTCGCAAACTATTGAAACAATTAAATATTGAAACCTTATGATAAAGAAATATTAATGTTTCCTCCAATTTGCCTAAGTATTACTATTGAAAGCCACACATGTGGACGTTTACAACAAAACACTTAACTAGACTGCATCTTTCAATTCCAGTCCTTTAATTCCAATCCATGCCCCGGTTCCTTAGACAAATGAAATTAATAATTGGAGACTAACTTAAGACCATATTATCCTACTGAGCAGGGACTTCACATATGAGTTATACTCTGGACAATATCTAAGCTTGCTTACCACCAAAGCCAACCCTCCCATATAAGGATCTATTAGAACACACCCGATCCCTATAATAAGGTTGTCTCATTTAATTCAATCCCTAGAGAACTTATGAAAATTCAATACGCAAGCTACACATGTAGACGTTTACGCATGAACTCCCACTTCTCACATGAAATAAATGTTTGTTTCAAGAAATCCTATCTATTAGAACTTATGAATAATAAATTAAGTAAGCTACACTTGTAGACGTTTACCCAATAAATTACCCACTTCCAATAAAGGATCGCTTTGTGGAGGTCTTATTAAAAATATGAGCTTAGTAATTTTTTAGTTCATAAGGTTCAATTGCACATATTATTTTACATAGCCATAATTATAACACTGCTAAAACTCTGTCATGCATAGCATGAACCCTGAATTTATAGTTATAATTAATTACATAAAATAAATCACATAGCATGCTTTAAAGCTGTAAATAAAAGCAGTAAACGTGCTCTCTATTATCTACAACATGCTTATATGTTGCGCAATTAATTTAAACACATATATCATGCGAAGACAAATAATAAAACAAATAAAAATTGTCCTCGTGGCACCATGATACAAAATAAAATAATTCTAACTATTACAAGTTGGAATTAATAATACAGATCTTCGATTGGGCTCCCACTACTTGGACTGAGATCTTGATTTATTTTTTGAAACTGGGCCTCCAAGATTTGATCCATCAGAAAATTGGACAACTAGGCCAGTTAACCAAATCGCAGGCCTAGGCATACATTGTAAGCCCAATAGCCCACGAGAACATAGCCCGACGAGCCACCACCGGCGAACCACCGCCGCCGGCGACTCGCCGCCACCGTGAGGGCTCCCAGAGTCGCGCAATAGCCATGCACGTACGTTGCCCATTGCCCGTTTCGCATGCCGCCGCCCCGGCTAGCCCCGACCATCGCCCAAACCGCCGTTCACTCTTCTTCTCCTTCATTGGCCTCCGTGACTCACCGAAATCGCGCAAGGACAGAATCGAGCTCGCGCGAACCACGCGAAAAACCCTAGGGTTTTTTCCGCGTTTTGACCGCACGCCCAGCCCGCGTTGCCGGACACTCGAGCCACCGCCGCCACCACCTGCTCCGCCTGCTGATGCCGATCGAGGGGGGAAAGTCCGCCGCCGGCGCGCGCAGGGTCGCGCATGGCTGCTGCGCGCACGAGGACGGAACCTAGGGTTCCGCCGCATCGCGCGCGCCCTGGTCGCGTTCGCCGTTCCGACCGTCTGCCCCAGCCTCCCTCGCGTTGTCGACCTTGCCCCGGAGCTGCCGCACCAGCCGTGGCCGGCCTGGGCCGCGCGACTGTTCCGCCGACGTGCGTGCGCGCGCCGCGTGCGCTGAAACCCTAGGGTTTCACGCGTGGCTGCAGTGCCGCCGTGGCTCGCCGCGCCCCCTGCTGTCGTGCCTCGCCGCCGTCGACCGCTGTGTCGGCGCTGTCACGCGTCGTGCGGCCCTTCGTTCTTTGTGTTCTTTGTTCTTCGTGTTCTTCGTTCTTTGTTTTACAGATTTAATTTTTGAAATAAAAATTACATGGAATAATTCTAATTACAATCTAAAATCTAAATCTTACCACGGATTTATCTCGTGGGTGAAAAACGGATCCATATAAATGGGCGGATTAACCCGAAGAACCACGAGGACGAAAAACATACAATCAATCCATAAACCATCCATTGCATGCAATCAATAATAATAATCATGCATGTTCATAGGCAATATTATTTTTCCGATAGAGCCAATTAATTAAACCTAGCTCTGAAACCAATTGAAGGGATTCGTGAACTGAATCACGAAGTCCGTTTGCCAAGGCTCGTTAATTGGAATATCAAAAATAAATTGCTATGCATATGAACAATCCTAGCATGCTCCTATATTATTATGCATAAGAAGGTTATGCGGAATACCTGGATCGATGATCTCTGAAGAACGCGTGCGTGGAGATGCCCTTTGATCTTTCCCACGCACCAAGATTTAATTTCCTAACAGATTGAGGAAATTAATCTATAGAAAATAAGTAAATATTTTCGAAAATAAGAGGAGAGAGAAGAAGAAAAATCCTCCTGATCTGATCTTCTGATCTGTATCCCAACTCGATCTGAAAATCTGGTGAAGATTATCTATCAGATCCCTTGCCCGGTTGAGAAGCAGAATTTCCTCCTCGTTCTCAGATCTTATTCAATCACTTACAGCTCCCAAATACTGGTTTGTTGTGTGCAACTTATGATCTTGTGTGGTGTAGGTATGTTGAGATATGAGGAACTGAGGCCTATTTATAGGAAATTCTAGGCTCCTATTGGGTTTGAGTTATCATGGGCCAGACCAGGGACCAGAATGCAAATAGTAAATAAGGCCTATCAATTAATTAATTCCCATATTCAACCCAGAATATAATTAATTAATTAATATTGATTCATGCCACCAGAGAATCAATACTGTCCTACCTATTTGCTACCACGTTTTGAGGAACGGGTTGCATTGGACTCGATTTATCCCCACATTTAAGGTTACACACATTCGTTAATTAATTTAAGCTCTTACAAGCTATTTAATTAATTAACATCTTTAATTCCTGAATCAATCCACTCAAACCTTTTCACTTATGCTTGAACTTAATCAGCATGCAGGACTTTAGCATAACGAACCTTTTAAGCTGTTCAGGGAATGTCACCATCCTATACTGGATGTGGTTACCTAGTTCAGATACCAGACAGTCATACACAAATTGATATCACCCAAGACTGCAGATGTACAGGTTCAACTAGAACCTTCTCTACAACTCAAAGTGATATACAATATATGTACACTTCTGTATCCTCATATAGGCTTAAGATTCCATCGAGTCATAGAGATATAGATTCTTTTAATGTCAGATAAAAGAATCAATCTCGACTTAGGTCCTCATCAATGTGTGCCCCACACCAGCATACCAAGACATCCAAGATAAGATGCTTATCCGCATATGCTGCAGCCTACACCGACAGTTTATCCTGGAACTGTCTCAGCTGTGATGACTATTTATATCTCGCTAGGTCAAACGATCCATACGATCTTCCGTGATCTTTTACACACCGTATGATCTCCCTATCGACGAGATAAGAGGATAATTGTGTTTGCGACACATGTTTGTTAATTCAGACAGGAGATGAACATACAACAATTATGATTACCAGTATATTAACCAATAAACCTTGTACATAATATACCAATCATAATGCTTTCAGTATTTAAATCCATCAACACACTCCTTCTTTCTGGAACTTCTTCTGTGGTAGTCCTTCAACTAAATTATGTTTCGCCAGATGTTGGGTCGAGTTGAAGTTCAGATGGCTAAGTCTCTTGTGCCACAACCAGTTTATTCCTTCTGAGGAACTTAGTGCTATGAGGCATGTCCCTCTTTCTACACTGGACCAATCTACAATGTAGAGACATCCTCTTCTGATTCCTCTGATTATGGTCTTGTATGTCACTTTGTCTATTATGTGGCATTCTGATTCTTCAAATCTACAATATAGCCACTCTCACTCAGTTGGCTTATACTCAGAAGATTGTGCTTTAGATTGGTGACTAGAGCTATGTTCCGAATGATAATTCCATTGTGCTCCACGCATCCTTTTCCAATCACTTGTCCCGTGGCTTTGTTCCCAAAACTAACTGATGCTCCTTCGTACATCTTATGGTTCTTGATTAGATCCTTTTCTCCTGTCATGTGAGTCAGGCATCCACTGTCTAAGATCCATGTTCTTGTCTTCTTTCGGGAACTTGGCCTCTGCAACACAGGAAAATTATTTAGGTTCCCGCATCTTTTCGGGTCCTCCAAGGTCAGTCATGTGGATCCAAACTTTTGATATCCACACTTGTTTCACCCTTACAGTTCGTGAAACTAAATCACTTTTCTATGATTTATCTACCTTTCTTCTAGGAAGGTGTGTGTTGTGTGAGTGCATGTTATGTAAGATTGTGGTGTGTGAACTCTTCCTAAAATGACTGTTCTCGAAAGAGTCTCGAGAAAATGTTCTCGGGTGTGCAGCCTTCACAGTCCTTTGAGAGTAAAGTTGTCTCGACTCAGGCCTCGAATAGGTGTTCCCCCTATTCAGATGACTGTTATGATCGAACTGTAGTCTATCATGACTTCTCGGATTTCTATCCGGTTGTCAAACAGACTTCCTTGCAACATTCACATGTTTCTTAGTCGTTCTTGATGGTAAAACTGGATTCCTTGCATATGGAACACTATGCTTGTCCAGTTTTGAGGAAGAGTTATTTCTCCTCTCGACAGTTGGTTTAGACAGTTTTCGAACTGTGTCGTCATACTGTCGAGGTGCTAGTTTAGGGTCAGTTTTTGACCAGCATTTGGTCTTGATGCCTTGCTTTACTGGTTCTTTGAGAATGTCATTTTCTTTTCCAACCATATGTCCTGGACTAAGATTGGCTTTGACAGAGCGCAAGGGTGTTTTCTTAGTCCTAGATGTGAATGCATGCTTGTCCATAGGTGTTTCATATTGAGATTCTGAAAAACCAATTCCTCGTTTATCAAAATATTATTTTTGAACATTAAAAATTTCATCTAATTTCTTAGAGCTCCTTTTGAAAGAACATTCGCAGTTGACATGTTTGGTTTTCTTCAAGGAATCACATTCTTTTGAAATATTTTCAAAATTTTTAAGAAGATTTGAATGCTCCTCCTTGAATTTTTCTAGTTCCTCACTGATTGACCTCGTTCTTTCGATTTCATTGGTCAAAACTGAAATTTCTAATTTCAACGAGGCATTTTCACTAATCACTTTATCTTTAATTTCATGAGATTTTTCAAATTCTTTGATAATATTTTGAATAGTGATGTCGTCTGAGCTTGATTGACATGGTTCAGAATTATCATCAAAGCAAATAGATGTACAAGATGAAGGCGGATTAGTTGTTACCAGAATTTTGCGGTTTGAAGCGCTTTCTTCTTCATCATCGGTAAAATCTCCATCAATTGCTGCCATGAAGGCAAGGAATGCTTCCTCGTCTCTTTCATACTCAGACATGTAGTATCCATTATCATGGTCCGGTACGTCTGATACTTCACTTCTTGTGAGCATTGCTTGGGCAACAGCTTTGGATGCTCTCTTCTCGAACACCTTCTTCAATCTGTCTCTCTCCTCCTGAGAGACTAGAGGGCATTCATACTTCAGATGATCTGGAGAGTTGCATTCGTAGCATGTGCATGGCTCTCTCTTCGTGAACCTTTGCTTACTGGATTGTGCTTGCTTTTTCTTTCCTTTTGCTTTCTCGAGAAGCATCGTCAGGTTCCTCAGTTGTTCCTCCAGTTTGGAAACTGACAGTTCAATTTCCTTCTTCTGAACTGTGTTGGAGGAGTGTCCTTCGCAGGTGAGGATTGATGGGAAATTTTCTCGAAGTAAACTGGCCTTTTTGAATGCCTTTGGAAGTCTCTCTTTACGAAGAATGATGCATCACCATCAGTTGTTGAATTTGGGGTTCGAACAGCTTCATTTCTGTTCACCATTTGGATGTCCCATTCATGGGCTTGAAGTTCGGCGAACAGTTCTTTGGTGGTCATTTTGGAGAGATCCATAGTCTTCAAGCTGGTGATTTTAACAAACCAGTCTTCCTTTGGTAGTCTTGAAAGAAGTTTGGCATTCATATCTGCCACTTTTTCTTCTCTTCTGAGGTTCTTCATTTCATTGACGATGGCATTAAATCTTACTTCATCAATTTGATTGTCTCGCCAGGTAGCATCTGGAAGGATTCATATTTCTCCACGACTACCTACTTGTTGCGCTTCATCGCTTTTGTTTCTTTAGTAAGATCGTTGATCCAATCCCAAAGTTCATTGGCTGAGTTATTCTCAACGGCTGCGTTCTGGAGGGAATATGGGAGGGATTGTATGATCATCGCCTGTGCGATGAAATCGACCTAATGATGTTTCTTATCCTCAAATGTCCAGTCCTCCATTGGCTTGTCTATGTACTCGAGACCGCCTGGATCTTCTCCTGCTGCAAGGAGGACTTTAGGCATCTGAATCTTCAGAGGTCCATTCTTTAGAACTTCATCCATCTCTGGATGTTGAGCTCTTAGTTGAATGAGACACTTCTTCTTTCATACTTCAAACTTCTCTGGGTTGTACTTGGGAAGGCTAGGATAACTCATCATTTTCTTAAAGTAATCTGCTCGCTAAACACAACAGACAAACAGTTAGAGTGTAACGAAGTACGGATCCGGTCTTAAGCGACTCAAAATAGGACAGTCTAGAAAGACCGACCTGCGCTGATACCACTTGTTGGTCCCAGATCAGAGTACGTGTAATGTGCAGCGAAAGTGTTAATACAGTTAAATACACTCTAATTGTGAGCAGTTCAGTTTCTAATTAACACAGTTTTTGCTTAGCAGTTTTAGAAACACAGTTTATGTTAGCCAGCAGATTAGGTTAACAGTTTTACAGGTATGAGCAGTTCACAGTTTATACACTTCAACACTTACAGGATAAGTGTTGAAGGTTTCAAGATATAATTGAAAACTATAAAGTGCGTAAAGTAAGTAAAGCTGTAAACGACACAAGATATTTATAGTGGTTCGGAGCCTTAAGTCCTACTTCCACTCTTTAGATATCTGATCCGGTAATTCACTAAGTTATGAAGATACAATCCTCACGATCTATGGCCAGTTGCTGTAGAAACCTCCGTCCACAGCACAATGGATCACTCGCCCAGGCAGTTGTACTTCACTCCTTCTTCAGTTCGTTGAAGGCTTTGCATCTTCTCTGTGGACCGGCTCGAAGTTGGACTGAGGACAAACCTCCATTTTCCTTCTTCGGTAGGTTGGATGGTTGTGTTCTTCCCAGAACGTACACAGTTTGGCAGTTGCCCGTAATAACCTTCTCTTCCTTTACAAGAGCAGGTTGTTGTGTTCTTATTCGAAAAGTAAGAACACCAAGAGAGTAGATTAAGTCAGCTGACTTAATCCTCCTGTACACAAGGTCACACGGTGAATCTCGAAGGACTCTTTGAGCAGTAAATGCCTCGTGTTCAATAAATGAACAATGGAGTTAATGTCTTCTTGCTTGAGAGCGTTAAATGCTTTGAGCGCTAATTTCTGCAGATAGGCAAGAATAAATGTGTCGATATTCAAGATGCAAAGGTTTTTCTGTGTCTGTTGTTCCTGCTATTTATAGGTGGGAAACCAGAAAATAGCCGGTAGAGACATTGAGAAGGATGTCCAATCATAGTCCATCCTTCTCTGAAAAAGTCGTTTGCCTTTCTGCTTTTTCTGCTACAACGTCCTACTTTTCTGAGCAGTTTGTACTTGTTATGTCAGACGCCCAACAATGTTGTACCCCAGTCGTAGCTGAGTATCTGTCTATCTTTTATCATTGACTTCCTTGAAGTTCTCCTGCGACTTGTTCGACATCTTGCTATGTACGCATTCCTTGACGCGAAACTGTCTTGGTCTGAAACTGTGAGCGACTTTCAACAGTTTCTATGTGAAGACTATGTCCACAATTTTCTTGAATATCTAAGCCTTGACAGGACAACCTGTCAGCGCAGTTTTTGTGACCTTTGCTCTGCTCTGCTTGTCTTCGTCTTGTATGTTCGACAGTTATCTCGTCTCAATGGCTTCTTCTTCAAAATTGTTCCACAGTTTTGATGGTTTCCTTCTTCCTAGACTATTACAACTCGATCATCCTATACAAGGATTACATGAGGTAATAACTCTAAGGCCTAGACTTTGGTATATAGTTTTGACACATCAAATTAAGGTGGGATTTCTACATCACTAACTAACAACGTGCTAATAAAGCTACGAATTATCGGTGTGTATCAATAAATGTGCAATTTAATCTTTAGGTTTTCAAACCTAAAACTATTCATCTTCTTTCTCATTCTCTCTGGTCTGATTTCTTCGCGATTGCCTCCGGCGGAAATCAACAAAACTCCACCGGGCGCTTGTCTTTGTGAAAACTCGGTCCACCTTCGCCTCTTTACGATTCTCAGAGTTACTTTCTCCTGGTAAGTGCTCTTTATTTTGGATAGTTATTTGCGAAATGTTTCAAATGGGTGAAACTGTAAACCCCTCTCACGCCTCTGCTTCTTCTTCAAATTCCAAAAACCAATCTTCCCCTCTCTCACCGACGGATAATGATTCCATTCTAGGAATGCTTCCGACCAAATATGATGAGATCTTTAAGGGCTCGTTGGTCGATTCTCATTCCATCATTGACTTTGATATTCTTAGGAGCAACTTCTATCGTTATTATCCTTCTTTTTGTCTTAATCCCATTGTTCATCAACCCGATAAACACCCACATCATCCACCATTTGGTTATATGGCCTTTTCTACATGCATTTTTCAATATGGAATCAGGTTACTGTTGCATCCCTTTTTCGTATCAGTCATTGATTAATATGGTATAGCTCCGATTCAATTAGCCCCCATGGTCTAGAGGCATATGATGGGCACTTTGTTGATATTCCATGATCTTAATCTCGGATCACCTTCTATATGCGAGTGGGCCGAGTTGTATAATCTCCACAAGCAAAACAACGAGAGCTATTATTTCTTTTCGAAGCACTCCAGCAGTCCCTATAAACCTCTCATTAAAGGGTGCTCTACAAACAATGCGGGTTAGGTCGAAGAATTTTTTTATGTACAAATTTCGATAGAGCAACCTACTCTATCCGGAGTCCTTCGAATCACCTCTCGTAAGTTCTCGATTCTTGTTTTTAAATTTGTAATTCTCACTTACTTTTTCTTTTGTAGTTCCATCTCGACCTGCCCTTACTAAAGAGGAACGATCGCATATAGCCCATGCTTACGATTATCTGATTTATGATATCGATCGCATTACAAGAATTCGTTGGGCTGACATAAGTGGTGTTAGAGACATGGTGAAATTAACCTTGGAGGAACATATCCAGCCGTCTCAATGTCAAGCGCGTCTGGAAAAGAAGAGAAAAAAAGAACAAGGATGCAGTTGAGAAGCATGTTAAGGAATCCGTTATATCGAAGAGGTCTGTATCTGAGATTGTTTCAAAGAATCCTTCTACCGGGGAAGAGGAGTCTGATGAAAACGAGACTTTGGTAAGTAGGCAGCAAAGGAAGAAAAAGAAGTTGGAATCAAAGAAGAAACCAGCTCCTGAAGAGCACGACATATTCGACCTGACTAACCAGGAGGATACCGAGACGAATACCACAATTATTCTAGCGAAAGACTGTTCTCAGACCACATCCCCCCCTTCGACGCTGAGCGAGTCGATCGCATGGCGAAAGAACGGCAACTCGCTGCCAATAGAGGCGGTGATTTTCCTACCTTTCTTCATATCACTTGGGCTGAGCCTCTGAGGTCGACCTCGGTCGGTGCTCTTAAAAAGTTTATGGAGTACTCCCATAATACTTTGAAGGTCAGTTCAAATTTTCGTATTTGTATTTTGCTATACTCCCTTACTAATCATACTAGAAATAGATGTTTTACATGTTCCACTTTCAGAACCTTCAAGGGCTTCAGTCAGTATTTTATGGAGCTGTGCAAGCAATTGCCGAGAAAAAGAGAGACCGGGTCACCATTGCCAAGTAGATGGAAGCTGTTGAAAACGAGAGGGATAAAGCAGACGATGCACTATCTTCTGCTACAGCCGAACTGTTATCAGCCAAGAAGCTCATTGAGCAGCTCGATGTCGAAAAACTTGCCATTATGAGTGAACTAAAATCCGAGAAATAATTTCGAGACGATCAAGCTGCATAATTGGCCAGCAAGGAACAAGAGCTTTAGTCGATCCGTGCCGAAGAGAGCAAAGTTCGTACCGCATTTGACAAGGCAAAATCTGAAGCCGAGGGATTGGACTTATACTAATTGATGAAAACCCCTCTCGGGCGTACAGTTTTTTATGATCTCGCGAATTTGGCTACGGCGAATGTTTGAGAGCCTGTTCTTGCAAAGTATCCTGATCTCGACTTAAGCTTTCTTCAGGCTAGATCTTTTGATGAGGACTCTGAGGAGTCGGATCAAGATGAAGAACAAAGGTCAAAGAACCGTGAGGATTTGAAAGGAATCAATGAAGATCAAAATAAAAGTCCACCTCGATCTCCTTCATCTTAAGCTCTTGTTTTTATTGTCAAACTTTGAACTATGTTTTATGTTGTTTCGCATTTGTTTTTTATTATCATACTTGAAATATCTGTACTTGACCTTGATAGTGACTCGATTGCATCTTTGAACATGACGGAATATTTTATTGACTTGAAATGAAAATTGGAGTTTCAAAGACGTACGAAATCCACATGTTATTCCCTTTATTAATTTATTGTGATATTACATCAAAAGTAGAATTTCCTTAAATACTTGATGTTCCAAGCATTTGGGATGGCATTTCCATCGGGTGTTATGATACAATAATCTCCATTCTTTACAATTTTAGATACGATGTACGGTCCTTCCAAGTTCGGACGCAGTTTCCCAACATTCAATTCTTGCGTGTTCTGGAACACCTGTCTCAGGACCCAATCACCAACACTCAATGTTCTCAATCGCACTAACTTGTTATAGTAGCGATCGACTGCTCTTTGTCTCCTTTTTCATTCTTTCTGCTGTCATGTTCCTTCTTTCTTCCAACAAGTCAAGTGATTCGAACAACTTTTTCGCAATTTGAGTCCTCATCAAACCATTCAACTCTTGGGCTGAGTTGAAACACTTTGATTGGTGCCACTGCCTGGGACCCATAGGCGAGCACAAATGGTGTTTCACCAATGCTCGTTCTATGAGTGGTTCGATATGACCATAAGACTGCTGGTAATTCATCTAACCAGACTGATTTCGAGGTTTCAAATTTTCTCTTCAGCATGTTCAAAATTGTTTTATTCGTTGATTCCACCAAACTATTCGCCTCTGGATACCCCGGGGTCGAAAACAACAGCTTTATACCTAAATCCCCAAAGTACTCTCTGAACTTCTTACTGGAGAATTGCCTTCCATTGTCGGTTATGATTTCTCATGGAAAATCGAATTGATATACTATGTGTTTCTAAAAAAAACTAATCACCTTCGTATCTCGGATATTCGCAAGTGGCTCTGTTTTAACCAACTTTGTGAAAGAATTTATCGCAACGACTATATATTATTTTCCACCTTTAGCTTTAAGCATTTTCCCAACGATGTCAATTCCCCACCTGTGGAACGATCAAACTGGAATGTTAGCAAGCAACAACTTAGATTTCGTGTGACTCCGGTTTGAGAACCTTTGGCAACTTTCAAATTTCTTGGTGAATTATTTCGATTTTTTCTTCAGAGTAGGCTAGTAGAATCTTGCTGATATGACTCGATTGGACAAACTTCTTGGTCCAGCATGATTTCCACAACATCCAGAGTGTATCTCCATTAAAAGTTGAAATTATGAAAGCTTACAGCGGTTGTTGCGTGCAAATCGATGTTTTAAATTATTGCAGTAAATTTTTTTTTTTTTTAAATTCGTGTTTATTCAAAAATGAAGTAAAACTAGGTTAAAATACAGGTTGTGATTGGTTTGTGATAATGTCTTTTTACAGTTTTAACCTTTAATGGATGATATTGGGGCAAAAACGCCGTCTTTTTCAATTTGTTGAGATTTAATCATGTTCGTTAATTTGATGAGATGGACGGGCGAGATCTATTCTCATTTCTCATACTAAATGTTGGTCCCTTATGATCAGAGTCGTCGTGGTTACAATAAAGTACATACACAAAGTGCAGCGGAATAGATTGCGTTTTCTTGTATTTAGATTATTTTCAACTTCGTTTTCGGTTAAGGTTTTCTTAGGTTACCTTTTCAGTTATACACTAGTAACATGGTTACTAGGTTTTAAAACTTAGTCGCTCGAGAAGCAGTAACAACAAGAAAACACACAATTTATAGTGGTTCGATCAAGTGATCTACGTCCACTCCTTAGCCGAATCGCTAAGAATTTCACTAGAAAGTATACAGTGTACAAAGAGTTGCCTCTCCTATTAAGCAGTCAGCCTTCTGAAGATCTGTCTGCTTTACGGCTATCTTCCGATACCTCGAACTTTCTTGATGTAGCTCTGGCTGAGTCAAGGGCGCACCTTCGTAAAACTTGCTTTCACCACTTACTTTGGAGGAGTTTAAAGTTCCCTCCAAACTACGTGTGTGCTCGGCTTCAGTGCCCGCCTTAATCAATTTCTTTACAAGAAATTGACTGCTGGATGCTTTCCTTAAAAGGAAAGTGATCCCAATGGTTGAGGATTCTTGAATCAGTTCAAGAATCACTCAGACGAATGTCAGACGTAGTGAGACACTCGGAATGTTGAAGGCCTTTAAATATCTCTGGATTGTGCCTTTCAACTGGACTGCTCCCTTGCCTTTTTGCTTTTTGGATTCTTTAGTATATCGTGTTTCTGGTTAGAGAGTGAGCAGCACCTGCATTTTCTTTTGACTTCCATTTTATAGTTATGATCCTGAAGTTTGAGTCGACAGATCCGTTTAGACACAACGAGTCTTTCTCCTTAAATGCGGGTAGCTATTTACTGATTTTTCTGCTTTCTGACAGGCTTTTCCGTCCTACTTCTGACATGGCTAATTGTCGCGCGTTGGTCAGAATGGCGGTGTAGCAGTCCTTCTGTTTTGCTTTGCTGAGCTTCTGCTAGTACGGGATGCTGGATCTCTTTCAGCATGCTTTTGATCTCCTTGCGCAGTGAGTGCTTTGTCTGCTACTCTGATTTGATTTGCTAACATCTTCAGCAGTCAGTGATGTGTTTGTCGAATGCTGATCTTCTTAGCAATCTTAATACGCACAGCCTTCAGCATTGTTTGATGTTTGCTGAGATATTTAGCCTATTCTATTACAACACGATGTTTTAACCTATACAGGACATTACATCAGTTGCTAAGCTACGCTAAGGTTCAACAATGATCGACCGTCTACTAAGGTTTGATCCAACAAAACCTTTTACAATAATATCCTAAGGGTAATTTACAAGTATTTTCCCAACAATTTCCCCCTTTTTGGTGCGATCAAAGCTTATAAAGGATTGCTGAGACTTAGCTTAGAAATTAAAAACAAAATTGCAAGCAAAGCATTCAGCAACCATTTAAACATCTTCCGTTGAGTACACAGAGAGTGTATATCAACTATTGTTCATACTCGGAAAACAAAGTTCAGAGAAAAAAAATGATGAAAACCAAAAAAAAAATGTTAGAGAAAGACCTTAATTCTGAGCATCTGGTGGAGGTTTTGGCTTCTCAAGATATTCAAATTTATTCATTGTCATGGCCATTAGTTTCTCCATCTGTTCAATCCGTGCCCGTTGGTCTTCTCGTTGTTGTTCTGCTAGCTTCATCCTACGTTCCATCATTGTTCGTTCAAATTCTTTTTCTTTCAATGTCAGCTCCGCTTCCTCTGCTTTTATCCTTGCTTGTTCAGCAATCCTTCTTTCTTCCCCCTCTTTGAGAGCATCCAAAACAGTGGTGGTGAAAGACTTGTGGGCGTCAAGATTGTCATGGAGAGTCATCACATTTGATTGTACCGTAGACACGGTTTCTTCGACATGTGTGATTTTGGTGGTGACTTGTCCAACTTCTTGCTGAACTTTTGAGACAGAGGTTTTCACGCCCGAGATTGCACCGCGGACATCAGCAACCTCTTTCAGGACTTCTTCATTAAATCTGGCTTGCTGGATATCGCGTTGATGCAGGGCATTGTGAAGGATGTTGACAAGAGATTGGAAGCTTACTTGGACTGGTTCAGCGTCAATAGGTTTGTCAGAGAGAACTATTTCAGTACTGCCTGCTAATGTAGTAGCTTCACCATCTTCACTTTCCACTGTACCAATTTCAGATGCTTGTGTTGCTGCGTCAACTCTTTCTGTGGCAACGTCAAGAGTCACATTGTTAGCTGCTTCCAATGGCTCACTCATGGTATTTTGTCCGAGAGTTGAATCAGAACCTTGAGGTTCAGAGACATGAGATGAAGTTGCAATTCCAGTAAATCCTTTCTGAATATTGATAATTTTGAGGTAGTCCTATCGTCTGGCCTCCTTCTCTTTTTCTTCTTCGAGCGCGGCTAGTTCAAGATTTCTGACCCGCACTTTCTCCTCATAAGCGGCTTTTTGTTTTCGATAAGTAATCATTGCAGCCCTTTGTCGTTTGGTTAGTGCCATGTGCACCAAAGACTTCTTATCTGGCGCAAACTGTGATTTTGGAGGGACTGTGATGGAAGAAACTTCCTGTGAGCTCGGATGGCTTGCAATCGAGCATGTACTTGTTGATCAGTAAATTGTCGTGTGCAGGAAGGCTGGTCCATCCACTCATTTACCCATGACTCTTCGGAACGCCAGAAGTTAAGACCTTTTCTAGCGATAATAATCATCCTTTCCTCAACACAGAGTTCATGCATGATGTAGTCATAAGTCTTCCATCGTCGAAATTGAGTGCCAAGCACTCTTCCTTCCTCTGTTTCTTCATTAATCACACCAGAAAAGACACCTGTGATGTCTCTATTTACTTCTTGCTCTACGAAGGCTAAGATCTCTTCACTCCAATCTCTGAGATCAGCATTCATATCTTCATTATCTGAGACAGCAGCACACCATTGTGCTATACGTCGTGAGCGAAAAAGTTTTCCAGGTAAACCATCAAAAGGTATCCTCAGTTGTTCAGTTTGTAAAGTGGGATATTTTCGAAGGGTTTTGGCATCAAACACTTCTGCCGATTCCCCCTCAGAATCAGATGCCGATGAACAGGTGGACTCGTCCAGATATCCAGCAGAGGAGACTTCGAGGTCCATTGCATCTTCTGTTTGATCGATGCTATCAGCATCGGCTGGTGTTTCCTCAGCAATATGGACGTCTTCAGCAGTATCTGCCATAACTTCATCTGTTGCATTTGATTCTTCAATGATTGATTTCACAAAGTTGTCAGCTTCAGTAGAGGTTTTCTCTGTTTCTTCAATGGTTTCTTCCATAAGGATTTCAACCACTGTGGATTCTTCAACATTTGTATGACCTATGGCTTCAGTTGGTGGTTCCTTAGCAGATCCAATAATATTTTCTGTATCGGAGTATTCCTTGACAGTGACGGATCCAGATTCAGGATCCTCGGTGGTTTTCTCCACAACCGGCTCTGCAGTAGATATGTTCGTAGCTTCACTTTCCTTCGATATTGCCGATGGTCCTGCATCCTTATAGTTGGAATGTATGTCAGCTGTCTTTGGTCGGGTTTCGTGCTCCTCTGAGCTACTGTCTTGAAAAGATGTAGCAATTGGTTCGTGAAATTGGACCGATTTGCCTTTTGAATGTTCCGTAGTTCCAAAAGCGCCAGAATGAATCAGCATTTCCAAGTCTTTGTCAGTCATACCGTCTACTGTGGTTGTAGTCTTTGAAGGATTATCCATGTCCTTTTTGGTCAAGGTGGAGTCTATTTTGGTATTCCCTTTCTTTGCTGCTCTGCTTGAATCCTCAGCAGCTTCTTCATCGGGTGAGAGATTAGTATTCTCCTTTTAACTTACTCGTTCTAGATGAGACCTTTTTATCCTTTCAAAGTTTAGATCCCTTCATTCGAATGTGATTCTATCCTTCTCCTTTCTAAATTCCTTTAGTTCCTGTGCCCTTTTCTTTTCTTCACGCTTTCGTTTGTTTTCACGTATACCTTGCAAGCGTTCTTCATGACTCTTGGATGAAAGGGGAGAGTCAGGTACTTTTGGGGTCGTGTAAGTGGCTAACTCAACAACTCTGCGTAGTAGCTGACGACCAGACCTTCTGTTCCTGGTGGGAGCAGTGGCCTTTTATTGTTAAGAAGAAATTGGAACAACAAGTTGACCAATTACGAGTGGCTGCTGAAGGGCTGGTCCGTAATTTCCTCAATCTGTTCGGTTGGTATATCTCCAAGAGCTACAATATCATCAAGCTGCTTGAAACAGTAATCTGTTTCAGCGTTCTGAGTTAATGCTGCCATCTCCTAAACGGAGATAGGCGTTGCTATCTGCAGTACTTGTTCGCCCATGGAACCCTCGTCTACTTCCTCATCTAAAGTAGGTTTGTTTGCATCCACATTGGATTTACCGGTCAGCCTTCTTGGTTTCTTGTAATCAAGAGGATTGGCTGCTTTTCGTGTGACTGGAATGAAATCAGTGGGGAGCAACCTTTCTCCTTGATCAATTTTCGTTGAATGCATGATCAATTCCAGAAACTTGCTTATTTTCAATCCAAAATTAACATTTGAGGAAAAGGTTCCATCCACAGATATGTGATCGTTCTTCTTGGCATGTTCTGCCCATCGTTCGAAGAAGTATTCAGCCCAATTTCCCTTCACTTTGTCTGTGAGAGCCATCATTACTGCGTATTTCTTCGCAGAAAGTTCAGAATATGAACCGGCGTCGCATTGGAACATCTTGATCACTAATTCGGCTAGAATTTTAAATTCATCCTATAAGGAGTTAATGGGTGTGGCAGCCCGGAAGGTAATCACATGACCTTTCTTATCCTTCAGTACTCCAGGCTTCTTCCAAGAATTCCAACATCTTTCCATCTCATCATAATCTGTTACTTTGTACTGAGATATACGTTCCCCCTCATTCCGAAGACGAAAAGTTTTAGCAAGAATATTGGCACTTACTTCAATGATACTTCCATAAACACAGGTTTTAAAAGATTTTCCATCTTTACTCATGACTGCTCTGGCATAAAATTCAGAAACCATATGCGGATGAAAATGCATGGGTTCAGCGGATATGTATTGAGTTACCTGTTCGCTCTCGAGGATATCCATTATCCAATCAGGAATATGTTCAGCAGCAAGACGTTTGTACAGGATCCTATCTTTCATGATTTGAGCCAGACGCCTCTGTTCCTTTGAGTGGCCGGCTAGGGATTTCTTCTTTGCCATAATGACAAGCTGACCATATGATATAGAATCATCAATATCTTCCTTCTTTAAGATCCTAGTGAACCCAGGTGCATGTCGCATATGTAAGGGTTCTTCAGAATTTGGTGGAAAATTGAATGGACGAGGTTCATTGGATTCAGGGTGATGGTCCTGACTAGTAGATTTCTGGGAAGATGAGGCTAGGGAGTCTGTGGCCATGTCTGTGAGGGAAAGTCTGAAAAAAAAATTTCAAATTTTATGGCCGTGAAGGTCATATCTACGTTGCAGTGGGGGGGTCTTTCGCAATTTCTGTGTGCTACTCACTGTTTCCAGGAGGAAGTTTTGAGGGATTTCCTCAGTGAGTGCCATGTTGGTCCAGGCTCAATCTATGGGGTGTTCCATAACAAGCTTGTTCATTGGACCCCTGACACCTTTGCGGTTGATTTCGGGCTTCCTCGAGGTCCGTTGTCTGTGGTAGACTATCATTCAGAGGAGGTGGCTCCAGAATGACTGGCATGGGAGAAGTGGCGTCATTCTCCTCGTTTTGGTTTCAGCCCTGACATCCCTGCTTCGGGCCTTAGGACACCATATTGGGTCCTGTTTCGCATTGCCCATGGAATCCTTCTTGGAGAGGAACCTTATGACCTCTGTTTCTCAAGACCTGTTTGGCAGTTGATGATGGCCATGGACGATGCTGCTTCCGTTGACTAGGCCGGATATGTTTTCAAGAACATCTGGGAAGCTGTCAAGCTTCATCCATTCGTGCCTCTGCAGAATGGGATGCAGCTCAGCTGGTTGATGGAGAAGTACTTTCCAGAGATTGTTGACGGTCCATCCAACCTTCAAGGGGCTGATTTCTATCCCTATAAGTCTGTGTCGCCTTTCTAGATGAATTCCATAATAAATCTTGTATTTCCTTTTGTATTCTGGCTAAGGGTGCCGTCTTTTCCTTTTGTAATGAGGACATGTTCCTCTTTTGAAGATGAATGTATGAATATTTTGTTCTCTTGTTGTTTGTCTGTCGAAACAGAGTATAGATGTCATCTGCATCTTTCATATCTTGCTGAGCAAAATCAATTTATCTCCTAAGGATTGATAGGATCATCTCCGTCGGAGGTAGCATAAGAAATCCCAAGAAAACCAGAAAGAATGAGAGTAATATCTCATTCATCCACAGCAATATCTAGTTCCATCATACCCAATTTGATGCATAATTCTTTGAATCTTACCTCTGCAAGGGGCTTAGTGAAGATATCTGCTATTTGATCCTCAGTACATATTCGCTGAATATCAATGTCCTTCTTTTCTTGATAATCACGAATAAAATGATGTCGGATGTCAATGTGTTTTGTCTTGGAATGATGTACTGGGTTCTTTATGATGCACATAGCACTATTGTTGTCACAATAGATTGGCACGCATTCAGGTGAGATGTCATAATCTTGGAGTTGTTGTCGGATCCACAGAATTTGCTGACAGCAACTAGCAGCCGCTACATACTCTGCTTCGGTGGTTGAGGTTGCTACAGAGTGTTGCTTTTGCTGAACCTGCTAATCAATTTTTGACCAAGGAATTGACATGTACCACTGGTGCTTTTCCTGTCGATTTTGCATCCTCCAAAATCCGAATCTGAATATCCACTTAGAGCTAGACAGTCGGCTCTTGGATACCAAATCCCTAAGCCTTCTGTGCACTTTAAGTAACGGATGATTCTCTTTGCTGTATCAAGATGTGTCTTGTTTGGTTGAGATTGATATCTAGCACATAGTCCCACAACATATGATATATCGGGTCTGCTGGCAGTAAGATATAGCAGAGATCCGATGATTCCTCGATATAAGGTAGGATTGATTGCATCTCCATCTTTTTCAAGATCTGCTAAACACGCATTGCTGATGGGGATCCTTAGGCTCTTGGATTTCTCTGGACAGTATTTAGCAATGAGATCTCGCGTATATTTCTTTTGATGAATGAATATCCCTTCACTTGATTGGTGAACTTGAAGTCCGAGAAAATAGGACATTCTTCCCATCATACTCATTTGAAAATTACTCATCATTAGCTTTGAGAATTTGTCACAGAGAGCTTGATTCTTTGAGCCAAAGATGATGTCATCAACATAGATCTGTACGAGTAGAATGCTTCCTTCGTCCTTAATTCAAAAGAGAGTTTGATCAATCCTTCCCTTTTTGAAGCCATTGTCGAGTAGAAACTTAGATAAAGTTCCATACCAAGCTCGAGGCACTTGCTTTAGTCCGTACAAGGCTTTTCTTAGTTTACAGACCTGATTTCCATTCTCAAAACCCGGAGGTTTCTCAACATAGACCTCTTCCTTGAGTTCGCCATTTAGGAATGCACTTTTAACGTCCATTTGCATGACCGAGAATTCATGATGCGCTGCATAAGCGAGAAATAATCTGATTGCTTCTAGCCTTGCTACTGGCGTAAATGTCTCATCATAGTCGATGCCTTCACATTGTTTGTACCCCTTGGCTACAAGGCGTGCTTTATTTCTCACCACCAAGACTGATTCATTCTTCTTGTTTTTGAAAACCCAATTGGTGCCTATGACATTCTGGTGTTGTGGTCTATCCACCAGATCCCATATGTGGTTGCGAGAAAATTCAGCAAGCTCCTCTTGCATAGCGTTTACCCAGTCTAGATCATGTAGTGCCTCCTCAACTTTAGTTGGTTCTTCACTTGATAGGTAGCATGAAAACATTGCAGATCCTTGTTCGGTCAATATGGGGTCATTGATATCACCAAGAACATCTTCTAGTGGATGTGCACGCAGCCATGCTGGTCTGATTGGTTCTCTAGCAGTTCTTCATCTTCCGAGATTATCTGTCTATTCTGCGTTGACCACTTCATGCTCAGTATCTTGTGTGTTAGGATTTTGATTTTCAATAGGAGGTGTTTCTTCAGCAGCCCGTCCGTCGGTTATAGGAATATCATGGTCTGGATCTTCTCTTCCAGTGGAATTTTCAGCATTAGGTGCCTCAGCATCTGGTATCTCAGCAGCTGGTATCTCAGCAACTGGTATCTCAGCAGCTCCTCTGCCAAGATCTTCAGCAGCATTGACTTCCTCAGCAACGTGGATAGGATTGGAGTTTTCCTCATCTGAATCATCTAGCGAATTAGAAATATCCCTTTGGGGGTTGGCCTCAGCATGAATGCTAGCATCACTGGCCTGGTCTCCTGGTTTTGTCTGATCAAGATTACATTCATTCATAGACTTAGTCGAGTCAAATCGTAAGTTTATGATAATTCAAGATCGATTGACCATTGACATCATTAGTCTCATGATTGTTATCCTTTGTCTCATTGACAGCTCTGCGCACTAAAGTAGATTCATCAAAAATAACATTGCATGTTATTTCCACAATCCCAGTAGTCTTGTTTAACACTCTGTATCCTTTGTGGGTGGGGTGACCATATCCGAGAAGTACACCCTCATCCGACTTAGGCGAAAAAAAGTTAAGTTTTGACTTTCCGTTATTATGGATATAACATGTTTCACCAAAGGCACGTAGATAATCTAAATTAGGTTTACGACCGTTATATACTTCATAGGGAGTTTTGTTGAATCGGCCGTTGATAGAGCTCCTGTTCTGCGTGTAGCATGCAGTCATCACTGCTTCGCCCCAATATCTAGCAGGTAAGTCAGCATCAGCTAGCATAGATCGCACTGCTTCTTTCAGTGTTCGATTCCTTCTTTCTGCTAGACCGTTCTGCTGTGGAGTCCTAGCAGTGGATCTCTCATGACTTATACCGGCTTCTGCACAAAAATCCATGAGAATGCCGTTGCAGAATTATGTTCCATTGTCAGATCGAATCCTTTTCACTGTAACTTCTTTGCTATTTTGCTCCTTGAGGATCAACTCGGGTAGAGTAATCTTGACCTCATCTTTAGTCTTCAGCAAGCGAACCCATGTATACCTGGAATAATCATCAACTATTACAAGGGTATATACTCTTTTACTTACCGAGGGTGGAGTGACAGGTCCGAATAGGTCCATGTGCAATAATTCAAGGATTCTGCTTGATGTATTCTTTTCTTGGTTGGAGTGAAATGACGCTCTGGTCTGCTTTCCTTGTTGGCATGCCTTGCAAATGCCTTCCTTATGAAACGTGATGTTTTGAGGTAAACCTGTAACAAGATCATTTCTATCGATATGGTTGATGGTTTTGAAATTTAAATGATTTAACCTCTTATGCCATAACGAAGTGGTTTCCTCTTTATTTAGTGCTAGAAAGCATGAATGTTGTTGACCACTTTGCCAATCAACCACATAAAGTCCGCCTTTCCGAATTCCTCTAAGCTTTACTTCTCCTGTCACATTGTCAACTATAGAACATCCTGTATGAATAAAAGATATTGTGTACCCTTTTTCGCATAGTTGACTAATGCTTAGCAGGTTGTGCTTGAGATTGGATACGAGAGCAACATTCACTATTCTTAGTCCATTCTGCTCTATGCATCCTCTGCCAAGCACTCTTCCTTTGCTATTGTCACCAAATACTACAGATGGACCATACAATTTTTGAATGTCTGAGAACAATTCTTCATCTCCCGTCATGTGCGCAGAACAACCACTGTCCAGGATCCACTCATTTGACATGCTTGATGTCTTAGCACTTGAATCCTGTTCCTGCAAGGACAATTAAGTTGATTTAGGTCCCCGTTTTGTGTCGGGTCCTGGAGGATTAGCTTGAGTCATTGTCCCTTTTGGGACCCACATTTTGATATTTGTCAAAGATTTTTCTTTGAGATCTATTTTGCTGATTTCTTGAACCCTTTTATGTGCATATGTATGTGGTTGTGCGTTGTGCTCTTTTACCTTCATTGTCCTTTGATGATATATGTATCTGGACTCGGGTCTCACATAGGTGTTTCTCCTATGTGGTGTGTTGTGATAATATTGGGGTTTCATTGAGCAATTCTTAATGTATCTACCCCGAGAAAGGATAGGATTTGGCTTCCTAGCATTTGAAACAAGATGCTCAGCCTTGGTCCTTGAGTTTGCTGAAAAGTTTTGCTTATCAGACTTCAAATGTAAGTTTTGATGCCGTTCAACATCTCTTATGAACCTCTGCTGAATTTTACATTCTGCTTGACCTTTTGCTGAGGTCTAGCATAGTGCTTGACACTCTGCTTGGGTTCAGCAGACTGTTTGATATTCTGCTGAGCGATCAGACTAGCATTTGAGGATTCAGCAACTAATTTATCCTTCTCTTTAATGTTATCAAATATTTTTCCGCCAGAGACAAAAATGATATTTTCCTTTTGCCTCGAATTATTATTTTTGTCATTGCAACTATGCCCAATTCCAGATCGGTCACCGTGACGTTTCTGTCGGCTTATCAGGTTATCCAAAATATCCTGACTCGTCATGTATGCGCAGACACACTTCTCATTGGCTTTGTTTTTCAATACCGTATTCTCCCTTTCAAGATTCTTAAAACTTTCAATTAGTTTAGAAGATTCAGTTCTAAGTTTTGATAGTTCCTCACTATCAGACCTTAGTCTTTCGATTTCATTGGTCAGACTTAGTACTTTTTGTTTCAGCGAGGAATTATCTTTCACAATAGCATCTTTCAAGGTGTATACCTTAGAAAGTTCTAAAGAGAGTTTGGTAAGATAATCTTCCTCAGAATCTAGGAGGAAATCCTCTGATTCAGATATATGTGCTGAGCATAAAGTGTTTGTTATAAGTGTTACCTCCTGATTGTCGACTGCTAAGGCCGATTCAAAGGATTGCTCAGCATCAGCGAGTGGTTCACCATCTTCAACGATTTTTGCCATAAAGACCATTAGGGCTTCTTCTTCCTCATCAGTGGGATAATATTCCTCCTCGTTGTCGGGAATATCTGGAACTTCTATCCTTGTTAGCAACGCCTTCGTTACAGCTCGTACTGCTCGTCTTTCAAATCTCTGACGCAGACGTTCTCTTTCCTCAGGACTTACTTTTGGGCAATCATGTTTCAAGTGATCAGGAGACTTGCATTCAAAACATGTTCTTATCCTTTTTTCAATAGGGTGTTGCATCATGCTTGCTTTTGCTTCCTTTTCGGCTTTAGCTTCCAGAATCATCTTTTGTATCTTTTTCATCTGTTCCTCCAGCTCGCCTATTTTCTTATCTTCATCGTTAACAATAGAAGTTGATGAAGTCTCCTTGGATGATGTAGCAGTAGCAGGTGTGGACTTTTCTTGATTGTAGAAAGGTTTCCTCGGAGATTTCCATTTTTTTCCATCTTTCTTGACAAAGTACGCTACGTCTTCTTGAGTTCCAACGTTTGTGGAACTTGGATGTATAACATCAGCTTCGTTTTTCTTTGACTGCTGAATGATGAATTCATGTGACTTGAGTTGTGAGAAGACTTCAGCGGTCGTCATATTGTTGAGATCTTTCTCACTCATGCTTGTCATCTTGACAAACCAATCACTCCTGGGGTAAAGCTTGGATATAATCTTATTATTCATTTCCCCTTTGTTATATGTCTTGCCGACATTTTTGAGTTCTGCGATGATAGTGTTGAACCTTTCTTCCATCTCCTGAATGGTTTCTCCTGGAATCATGGCGAAGGATTCGTACTTGTCAACAGCGACTTGTAGCTTGTTTTGCTTCATCTGTTCCGTTTCCTAAGAGACTTCGCACACATAATCCCACATCTCCTTTGCGGTGTCATAATCTAGAGCTTTGTTGGACATTAAGGGGGGTAGACATTCCATAATTAGCTTCATGGCGATAAACTCCAGTTGGCCTCTCTTTTTGTCTTTAAGAGTCCATTCCTCGTAAGGTTTACTCACCATCTCAGGTCTGGGTTGACCACCAGCGGGTCCAGGGGGTGCGGTGTTGACCTTCATGATTTCAATAGGTCCAATCGTTAGGATGTCCCTCATCTCTGGGTGTATGCTCTGCAGCTGGATCATGGCCTTCTTTTTCCATGTTTCAAATCCATCCTTGTTGTACTTCGGGAGAGCGTGATTAGACATCATCATTACCTGAGCTGTGTAAAATACCAATACAAGAGACGCAAGGAAAGACTAGGATCTAGGTCCTAAGCGACTCAGAGGCAGTCGGTTTTTCAACCTCCTGCTCTGATACCACTTGTTTGTCCCTTATGATCAGAGTCATCGTGGTTACAATAAAGTACACACACGAAGTGCAGCGGAATAGATTGCGTTTCTTGTATTTAGATTATTTTTAACTTCGTTTTTGGTTAAGGTTTTCTTAGGTTACCTTTTCAGTTATACACTAGTAACGTGGTTACTAGGTTTTAAAACTTAGTA
>JAPKLW010000293.1:343103-393507 GCA_026898455.1 Plectranthus barbatus | reverse complement strand
TACACAAAATGTGTAAGTTCAGCTGGTAAGTAAAAATCAGTAGACATTAGTTGGACAATGAGAAATTGTCGTCAACCCGTCAGTAATCAATCCATTAATGATGTGAAATTACAAGTACAGGAAGGACAACTGACTAGTCTAGACTGGTACAAAATTACTTACACAAAAAAAATGAAGAGCACAGGACCTATGGCTGAGAAGAAGATCCTGGTGATTGATTTCGATTAGCTAGGTTCCTCAAGATCTCAGTAAGAGCCGCCATGTCTTGTCTGCTCTTCTCCCTTTCCTCAGCAGCTATCCTCCTCTCCTCTTCAGCAAGACGGAACCTCTCAGCCTCGGCACGTGCTCGCGCATCTTCCCCCTCTTGGATCCGCACCAAAAAGGAGTTCACCCCAGAGGTGAAGGTCTCCATTTGTTGCGCCATCTCTGCTCGGTAGGAGGAAAAGCGCTGGTCCATCCTGGCATCGATGAGATCAAGTAGTTGCGCAGGCGGATGGACCTCGGAGAGAGGCTGTGCTGAAACTGCAAGGGACGATGAAGGCACATCAGCTGCGGAAGGAGCCGCTGCTGGTTCAGATGCAGCTGATATCTCCATCGGGGCTGGCTCCTCTGCTGGCACTGCAGCAGCTGCTGGTGCCTCTACTTGTACTTCCTCAGCTGGCTCCTCAGCTGATTCCACCATTAGCACTGCTGCTGGAGCTGGCTGGACTTGTTCAGTGAATTCCACCACTTGCCAGTCCATAGAATCAGGGACGAGATCGCCCGAGACAATAGGAACATGAGGGACGGCAAGGGTCAGCCACAAGCCACTAGAAGGATCCTCCTCCACAATGTGGTCTACCAGCAAGGCGCAGGCAGCCATGTCGAACAGGATAGCATGATAGGGAGGGATCCTTGGGAGGGTAACCAGCACTCTGAGGCGTCGGAGCGCGTACGTCAGCTGGTACCCCCGACTGCTGACTCGGAACTGGAGAAAAGGTAACTTGACCTTTTGCCGTGGCGGGAGGCCGGAGCTTCCAGTCAGCTGCCTATACTCTGCAATCTTCAGCAAGCGGCGCTGGATCCTCCTTGTAGACAGCTGCTGGTGGTATTCAGGATCGGTGCCCATGAAAGCATTGGCCCACTCCTCCTCCGCTCTCCAGTAGCCAAGACCCAGCCTGGCATAGAGAACCGCCCGCTTCTCCACAGTCAGCAGGCGCTGGCATCTGTCAAAAATTCTCCATCTCCGGAACTCCAGACATAGTTCCGGATCCACCCTCCAGAGCCTTCGGTAGCTGGATATAATCTCGTCATTGACGGCATTTTCCACCTCCACCGAGATGTTCTCAGCATACTCATAGAGAGTGGAGTTGTAATATTCCACTGGCTGCAGGGGCAGGCACCAGTCAGTGATTCTGGAGGCATATACCGACTGGTGGGGGAGTCCGCTGAGCGGTATGATGTTGAATGCAGATGGCTCTGGCACTCTTGAATTATGAAATGCCATCTCCCCGCGCTGCTCCCACCGGTGCACTCCTGTCACTCGTTCCTGGAAAGTATCCTCATCAACCAGTTGATGCTCTTGGATGCAGAGCATGTAAGGACGCCTTTCAGATCGTGCACGCCTAACTGGTGATGTTGAGGATGCTGCTGGTCGCCCTGAAGTTGATGTCGAGGCATCTGTGGATCGGGGGCGACTGGCAGAAACTTGAGCCTTAGCTTCAAAGTCTGGGAACAGATCCCTTGGCTCCATCCTCTGCACCATTGAGTGATGCACCACCTCCGTAGCTGGCTCCTGCTCTGGCTTCTCAGCCCGTGGTTCCTCTTCATCCTCGGATTCAGAACTGACATCCGAGGAGCTCGCCAGTTGTACCGGGGTGGTCGCCCGCTCTTCTTCTCCTCCACTGGCACCCCCTTGCGCGGCCAGTGGGACGTCGTCACCTCCACCACCCCCTTGCACGGGTGGAGGGACATCAGCGGTTTCCTCCTCCGGCTGGTACTCATCCACAAGGGATAGTACATCCTTGTCAGCGCCCATCACCAGCAGGCGTTCAAAAATTTCTTCAGATAAGATTTCGCCTGGTGCTGGTGCTGGTGGCGTTGCACTTGTGGATTCGAACGCTTTTCCTTTGCCCCTGGTCGCCAGCCTCAGTTGCTCCTGTATTTCCTCCTGGCGCCTGGCCTCAGTCTCAGCCTTGATCTGAGCAAAGCGCTCATCCCTGGCCGCCAGCTCCGCCTCTCTCTTCTGCTTCGCCAGCAGAGCCCGGAGCCTTGACTTGGCCTGCTTCTTCCTCACCAAGGAAGCACTCCTTGCCCTCTTGGCGTGCTTCTCAGCCTTCTGCGCCTTGGTTATGACTCGCTTGCGCTTGCGAGTCATCTTCTCCAGCGTCTCCTCCTCAGTCAGGCCCAGAACGGACTTTTTGACTGGGATGGAGATCTTCCCAGACTCGGGGTGATATGCCACAGCTGATGGTGGCTGCTGGTGCTGGGAAGTCTTGGACTTCTTGCGGGAGGGCTTCTTGGTGACTGGCATCTGCAAAAACTGGTTGAGGGCGACTGCCAGAAGCCTCCACTTCCGCCTCCTCCAGTTGGGTAAAAAGAGACTCGGTCTCCATCTTCCTTTTCAACTCGGCCCTTGCTTCAGCTGTCAGCGGGAGAGCCACAGCTGGCACTTGCTCTCCCAGGTCTTCTGAGTCCTCCTCAGAAACAACCTCAGCTGGGTCGACTGCTGTCTTGCCCTTCAGCCTCCGCGGCTTATGGTAGTCAGGGCGGGGCAGCTTTGCCTGCTCCTTGGTGGGCGGAATGAAATCCGAACTCACCTGTTGCTCCCCCTGGTCCACTCCATCTCCAATCTCCATCTCCAAAATATGGCTGATCCGCAGCCCAAAGGATACGGAGTGAGTGAACGTCCCATCAATTGGAATGTTGATGTTGCGATCAACATTCTCCAGCAGTCTGCCGAAAAAGAACTCGGCCCAGTTCCCTTCCACTCCATCCACCAGCGCGCACATCACGGAGAATTTGCGCAGGCTCAACTCAGCGTATGAGCCAACTTCGCACTGCAGCATCCTGACGACGATGTCGCACACCATCTGCCACCAGTCGTCCATCTCCGACTTCCGCATTCCAGTGCGAAAACTCGTCACCCCTTCCCTCTTCCACTGAGTCCACCGCCTCCTGAACTCCTCTACATCGTTGTGGAAGTAGGTGGCTATCTCCATGCCCTCGTTCCTCAATCCGAACAAGTCGGCGAGGTATTCGGCGCTGACAGTGATCATGTGGCCGAAGACGGAAGTGGTGAAGGACTTCCTCCCGTCAGCAATCACGGCCCGTGCATAGAACTCTGCCACCATATGCGGATGGAAGGTCTCGGGTCTTTCCGTCAGATATTGTCGAAGGCCTTCCCGATCGATCATCTCGATCAACTCTGGTCTAAAATTCTTGCGCGCCAGCTTCTCGTTCAGAATTTTTTCTTTCTGAACTTGCGCCGCCCTGATTTGCGCGTTCGAGAGTTGAGCCCTGGTCGCTGGTTTGTTCAACTGAACCAGGCGGGCGAATGGAAGAGTGTAATCTACATCGTCCATCTGTGTGATGCCAGTGTAAGTAGGCATGTGGGCTTCTGCTACTGGTAAGTCTGGTGAACCAGACGAAGAAGATGTAGATGGTGGGTTGTCATCTGGTTGTCGGGAAGATGAAGCCATAATTTCAGAAGAAATCTTAAGAAAAGCTTGAGAGCCAAGTAGGGTTTCTGAAATTGAATGATCGTAAAAGGTTTTTCCGTCGAAAAGGCATCGGGTATTTATACCCAAGTCCATGCAGGATCAGACGATCAAGATTGACGCTCAGCAAGCGGGGATCGACGGTCATCAGCAGGCCCGGTTTCCTGTGCGACGTGCGCGGTCGTGCTGACGTGGGCTACGTCGTGTAGCTGACGTGGCGCTCAGCGATTGGTGGCAACCAAACGTCGGACTGCGCAGACGCTGTGCGCATTAAATGTGGCATTAAATGCCGCATTAAAGTCTGAGGGCTGTACACGCTACTTGGATTTGAACAATCCCGCCTTTTCTGAGACAGCTGGCAAGACTGGTCATCAGTAGCACATACCAGTTGCATACTTCCCCCTAACTGGTTGGCCTCTTCATCAGTTAGCAACTGATACCACTTGCTGATAGTACTGGCTGCTGGCAAACTTCCATCAGTTATCAGCTGGCAACTGGAAAGATGGAAAATTGAGCACTTGGACTCAATTTTATTCCGCATAATCTTCTCTTCTCTTGGAATTGGGAGCTGGGACCCAATTTCGCTTCAACTGATGGCCTATGCTGGCAAGATTCCGCAGTAGACACCAGTTGATAGATAGAGATACCACTTAAGTAAAAAACAACTAAGAGCTTGGACTTAGTCGTAATCAGCGTCCTCCAGAAGATCAAGAACAGAATGAGAGCTGGGACTCATTCTTCCTCATCATTGGGGCTCACATCAATCTCCATAAGACCGAGTTTGATGCACAACTCCTTAAATCTTGCTTCTGGCAGTGGCTTGGTGAGGATGTCAGCCAGTTGATCTTCAGTTCTGATATAGTCCACGCTGACATCCTTCTTCTCGACATGATCACGAATGAAGTGATGTCGAATATCTATGTGCTTGGTTCTGGAGTGATGAACCGGATTCTTCGTGATGCACATAGCACTGTTGTTGTCGCAATAGATTGGAACACAGCCAGTGTCCACTTCATAATCCTCCAGTTGTTGCTTGATCCAAATTATTTGAGCACAGCAACTGGCAGCGGCAACATATTCAGCCTCAGTGGTGGATGTAGCAACTGAGTGCTGCTTCTTGCTAAACCAACTGATTAGCTTGTGTCCTAGAAACTGACACGTACCACTGGTACTCTTCCGGTCAATACGGCATCCAGCGAAGTCTGAATCTGAATATCCAATGAGTGTAAGCTCATCATTCCTGGGATACCATATTCCAAGAGATTCAGTCCCCTTCAGATATTTCACTATCCTCTTGGCAGCTTCCATGTGTGACTTCTTCGGATTTGCTTGAAATCTGGCACACACTCCGACTGAATAAGAAATGTCGGGTCGGCTGGCTGTGAGGTAGAGAAGTGATCCAATGATTCCTCGGTAAATGGTAGGATCAACTGATTCACCTTGCTCATCAAGGAATATTTGACAACTGGTGCTCATAGGTATTCTGAGGGACTTAGTTTTCTCTGGGCAATATTTCTGGATTAAGTCCTTCGTATACTTCCGCTGGCTGATAAAAATTCCATCAGCTGACTGCTGGACCTGGAGTCCGAGAAAGTATGTTAACTTGCCCATCATACTCATCTGAAATGATGTCTGCATCAGTTGAGAAAACTTCTCGCAGAGAGTTATATTCATTGATCCGAAAATGATGTCATCTACATAAATCTGCACCATCAGCATGTCACCTCCATCCTTGAGAAGAAAGAGAGTCCTATCAATCTTCCCTTTCCGAAATCCATTGCTGGTGAGGAATTGTGACAGCGTTTCGTACCAAGCCCTGGGCGCCTGTTTCAATCCATACAGGGCCTTTCTCAGCTTGTACACCTTGGTGCCAACTTCAAAGCCTGGAGGTTGCTCGACATATACCTCCTCTTTTAGCTCGCCATTCAAGAAGGCGCTCTTCACATCCATCTGGAACACTGTGAAGCCGTGATATGCTGCATAAGCAAGGAACAGCCGTATCGCCTCCATTCTGGCAACTGGTGCGAAGGTCTCATCGAAATCGATCCCTTCACACTGCCTGTAACCTTTGGCGACTAAACGAGCTTTATTTCTAACCACGGTGCCATTCTCATCTAGCTTGTTCTTGAAAACCCACTTGGTGCCAATCACTGACTGATGTGATGGTCTCTCCACCAAGTCCCAAACGTTATTGCGAGTGAATTCTGCAAGCTCCTCTTGCATGGCATTGATCCAATCGGCAGATTCGAGCGCCACTCCTATGGAAGTGGGTTCCATTTGAGAGATAAAACAACTCAGGAGCGCACTGCCGTGTCGAGTCTGGACAGAACCTTCCGGATCACCGAGAATAGCATCAGTTGGGTGATCCCTCAGCCATTTGGGAGGACCAGCGACTGCTGGTGCCGGCTGTGAAATAGGTTCATCTGTCCTGACGACTGGTGCTTCCACATTTCCACCAGTCGGGGCTGCAACATCAGCTGGTGCTGGACCTTCACCAGTTGGAACAACTTCATCAGCATCACCTTCTGACTGGTTGTCTGAACCTCCACCAATGTTGTCAGCATCAGCTGGAACATCCACTCCAGCTGGTCCATCATTGCCTTCTTCTTCAAAAAGGCCAGTAGGGATTCCCCCTAGATTGTTGCATGGATTACTCAGAGAGATTGAGTGAAAGGTCTCAGCAAGATCATTTGCATCACCGACCCTCTCAGGTTGCTGATGGGCACCTGAGGGAACTGGTTGTGAAGATGATCCATTCATAGGTCTAGTCGAACCAGTTGGTTGAGCATCGGAAGAATTCCTGCCCAACTGGTCGCTGACATCCTCGACCTCAGGAACATCTTCAGCCAGTTGGCGTAAGGTCCTGCGCACTAAAGTAGCTTCATCAAAAACAACATTGCATGTTATTTCCACAAGCTGGGTAGTCTTGTTAAATACTCTATAGCCCTTGTGAGAGGGATGTCCATATCCGACAAACACACCCTCATCAGCCTTAGGCGAGAAAGCATTTAACTTCGACTTCCCATTATTATGGATATAACATGGTGAACCGAATGCACGAAGATGAGCTATAGAAGGCTTACGACCAAAATACACTTCGTAGGGAGTTTTCTGGAGTCTGTCGTTGATCCCGCTTCTATTCTGAGTGTAGCAGGCAGTCACCAACGCTTCTCCCCAGAAACTCTGTCCCAAGCCGGACTCAGCCAGCATGGACCGGACTGCTTCTTTCAGCGTCCTGTTCCTATGTTCTGCCAGTCCATTTTGCTGCGGTTGCCTTGGTGTGGATCTCTCATGCTTGATCCCGGCCTCCGCGCAAAAATCCATCAGCGGACCGTTGCAGAATTCAGTCCCATTGTCCGAACGAATTCGCTTTACCACAGCTTCTCTCTGTTTCTGAGCTTGGATGATCAACTCAGGAAGAATCACCTTCACCTCATCCTTGGTTCTGAGAAGCTTTACCCAGGTATAGCGCGAGTAGTCATCGACTACCACCAGCGAGTATCGTCTTCCTCCAATGGTTTGCGGCGTTACTGGTCCAAACAGGTCCATATGTAACAGCTCAAGTACCTGACTGGTACTGGGGCAAACAGGCGACTGGCTCTTGAAGGACTTCTTGGTTTGCTTGCCTTGCTGGCATGCCTTGCAAATTCCTTCCTTCTTGAACCCGCCCTTGGGAAGACCATCTACAAGATCATGCTTGGTTAGGTAATTAATAGTTTTGAAGTTCAAATGACTTAACCTTTTGTGCCACAGCCAGTTAGCTTCCATGGAACTGGTGGCTACAAAGCATGTATCAGTCTTCCCGCTTTGCCAGTCAATGACATAAAGGCCTCCTTTCCTGACACCTCTCAGCTTGGTCTCACCAGAATCTTCATTCTTGATCTGGCACCCAGACTTGTCAAACACAATGGTATAACCATTGTCACACAGCTGACTGATGCTCAGGAGGTTGTGCTTCAGGTTGGTAACAAGGGATACGTTGACAATACGCACATCATCTTTCTCTATGCATCCCTTGCTGATAACTCGGCCCTTGGAGTTATCACCAAAGATAACTGGAGGTCCTCTGACCTTGGTAAGCTCTGAGAACAGGAACTCCTCACCATTCATATGAGCGGAGCAACCACTATCAATGATCCACTCGCTCGACCTCTGAAGCTGACTTGCATGACCTAGTTCCTGCAAGAAAAATAGAATCATTTAGGTCCCCGATCATCAGCGGGTCCTGCAGGGTTAGATCTCTGGATCATTCCTTTCGGAATCCAGACTTGTGTGATCTTCAGCTTGGTGTTACCCTTGCTGACATCACCTGTGGCCTTTCCCTTCCTTCTAAAATAATGCATGGTTTTGGAAGGTGTGGCTGTGTGTGCAGATCCTCTGGAGGTATTCTTCCTCCAAGAGTGTCGGAAATTTCTTTCAGACTGATCATGTTGCCTTAGTGGTCTCTGAAATTGAGGACCACGATGATTAGCCTTCCCAGCCCTTGAGAAAAGGTTTTGATTGGGCTCAGGCCTCCGATAGGTGTTCCTCCTATCGGGAAATATCCTCCTCTCAGTATCCCGCTGAGATTTGGATCCCTTGTAAGTATGCTGGCAACTGGCATACTTGTAAGGTTGTGCGTGGAATCCCTTGACAGCTGGTGCTGGCTGTCGGATTCTACTGGCAGCTGACGCTGACTTCCTTGCCTTAGAATATTTTGGCTTAGTCAGCTTCCTAGGGTGTGCTGGCGTTCTGTCAGCAGAGGATCTTGCCAGTTGAGGATTTTGTCTTGATGACTCACCTATGTATCTGGACTTATGGTTCCTGTGCTGATCAGCCACACGGGACTGACTGGCATAACCAGCTGGTGCTGATGCATTTGCCAGTTGGCCCTTACCCTTACCAGTACTGATTTGTTCGGGTTGATTTATGCTCAAATCTTTTGTAAATCCCAACCCGGACTTATCAGAAGGCTTTCTCCAATGACTTAGAGCTGCCTCCAAGTCTTTCGAGCCTTTATTTAGAAAATTGATTTTGTTTTCTTGCTCCAGAACGAGATTGTGAAAGTTATCTCGCTCAGTTTTTGTAATTTGAAAGTTTTGGAGCAATTCAGAATGAGCCTTTTTCAAACTTGCTAGCTCTTCGCTGATGGACCTCGATTTTTCAATCTCACTGGTCAAAACAGTAATTTGACCTTTCAGCGAAGCATTTTCACCAGCCAAAACATTTTTTATTTCATAAAATTTTAAAAATTCATGCTGAAGAACATCTAAAGTGACGTCTTCTGAGTCGGAGCAATGCGACTCAGAATCGTCTATGATTTGTACTGGCATGATATGCAATTGAGGAACTGATTGTACCTCATTGTCAGCAGCAAGTGCCAGTTGTTCCTCATCTTCAGCATCTTCTTCAGCTGGCTCTTCTCCGAGAGCTGCCATAAACGCCAGGAGAGCTTCTTCTTCTGACTCTCCATCTGACTCGAACTCCCCATCATCATGATCGGGTATGTCAGGCACCTCAGTCCTGGTCAGCATGGCTTTGGCAACAGCCTTGGAAGCACGCTCTTCAAAGAGCTTCTTCAGCCTTTCCCTCTCAGTTTTGTCCACCTGTGGACATTCAAACTTTAAGTGATCAGGGGATTGGCACTGAAAACAAGCACGAGGAGCTCTCTTGACAAATTTTCCGTCAGATGAGCTAGAAGAAACTCCCTCTTTTGACTTGGCTTTTTCCAGAAGGATAGCCAGTCTTTTCATCAGTTGCTCTAGTTCAGCGATAGAGCTCTCGCTGCCTTTGGAATGAGATCCTGATGCGGACTGGATCTCCTTCGGCTGGTTGTGCTGTGCAGCGGGTCTCTCAGCATGGAAGGGCTTCTTGTGCTTCCAATTGAAGTCCTTTTTGACGAAGTACGCCTCGTCCTGAGCTTTAACGCTGGGGGATCCAACATTCCTGATGGCCTCGTTCTTATTCACCATCTGGATGTCCCACTCGTGTGCCTGTAACTGAGCAAACAACTCCTTGGGAGTCATCTTGGACAGGTCCTTTTCCTTCAAAGCTGTCGTCTTCACGAACCAATCTTCTTTAGGCATCTTGGACAGGATCTTAGAGTTAAGATCAGCATTGTCGTACTCTCTGCCCAGAGACTTCAGCTCGCTGACAATGGCGTTGAATCTCGCCTCCATCTCCTTGATGGTTTCTCCAGTCAGCATCTGGAAGGACTCATATTTGTCCACTGCAACCTGCAATTTGTTGCGTTTCATTTGGTCAGTTTCTTGACATAGACTATCAAGATAATCCCATACTCCCTTGGCATTATCAAACTGGAGGGCTTCCTCCATCAGCGACTTAGGAAGAGAAGCCAGGATCAGCTCGTGAGCAATGGAATCCAACTGATTCCGCTTCCTGTCCTCGGCGTTCCATTCGCTTTGAGGCTTTGAGATCACAGCAGCTGGACGATCTCCTAGCTGGTGCTGTATCATGGTGATCTCAATCGGCCCTGTCTCTAGCACATCTTTCATCTCTGGATGGATGCTCTTTAGAGAGATGAGCGACCTCTTTCGCCATATATCATGCTTCACAGTCCCGTATTCGAGTAGCTTCGGATTATTCATCTTGATGTACCAGAGCTAAACAAACAGACAAACAAGGTGCAAGGAAAATGGATCTCGGTCCTAAGCGACACAGAAACGAACGGTCTGTAAGAACCTGTCTCTGATACCACTTGTTGGTCCCGGTTTATCAGGGTATAACTTGGCAGCGGAAAATGTGTTTGTTCGTTTCTTGCACTCTGCTGGTTACTCAGCTGACTGGGACCTTGTCAGCTGGTAAGTCAACTGGCACTATGAGTACTCAGCTGACTGGCGACTGGCTGGTCAGCTGGTAGCTCAAGACTTAGAATATTTTAAGCCTAGTTTGCACAGTTATCAGTTTTCAGATATACACCAGCACTTGGGTGCTGGGTTTCAAATACAAATTTAAATACTGAAAGCAGATAAAGGCAAAGGATTTTTATAGTGGTTCGATCAACTGATCTACGTCCACTCTCCAGTCGACTCACTGGAAATTCACTAAAAAGCAATCAGGTACAAAGAGTCCTACGATCTATCTCCAGCTGGTAGATGCCTCGTCTACCAGTCCACTGGATCAACCGCTCCCGGTCCTTGTCCTTCTTCAGCTCTCGTCAGATGAATGGAGTGCGAGCACGTCACTTTGATCTCCTCCTCTGACTGGTTGGGTGTTGAGTTCTCCCAAGAACGTAAATCCTCTACGGCAAACTGCCCGTAATAACTCAAGAGCTGGCTGGCTCTAGAGCTGCTATGTTCTTCCTCAGAAAGAGAAAGAACACGAAGCGAGGTCTATAACTTACAAGCTGGAAGCTTGAAGTCTCGTGTTTGAATAAATCAACACACGAATAGCCTTTAGAGAGGCCTCGAAAGTTGTATGCTTTTACTTGCTTGAGCGTAATAAATTTCAGTCTTTCGGTAGGTGAAGAGTTGGCCAAGAACATTGAATGTTGATGGATCCAGGTATTTATAGCCGAGGGATCCCATTCAAATATTCTAGCCGTTTGGACACATCCGGAATGGTCTCTGTCCGCGCATGTCCTTCTGACGGCGGCAGGTAGGAATTTCCGGAAAGCGCCATGCTTGTGTCCGCTTTTTCTGACACAGACCTCTTTGTGTCAGAACGGCATTATTTCGTCAGTACGAGGAATCGCAACTGGTGTCTTGAACTGATAGACTTTAAGGTATCCTCCCTTAAAGTCATACTTTGTCAGTATATTCCTCAGACGAATCTTCTTTTTGTCTCTAAGACTCTGGGAGAACGAATCTTCAATTCTGCTGGTAACATCCGACTGGTAGAACATACTGGTGATCTTGTGCTGGCAGTCTCTGCTGGTGACTTAGCGCTTGCACAATCTTAGTCTACCAATTTGTCTGATGTTAACCCTATCTTGGAATCTCCCATGACTGGTAGCTTCACCGCTGGTGAATAGTGTCAGCCAGAACACGTATTCTGCTGGTAGGATTTGTCAGCCTCCTGCTGGTGAAATCCTTCCAACTGGTGAACAGTAGCCAGTCATTAGCTCTTGACTCCACGCTGATGAACAGTGTCAGCATGGGTCTGTCAGTCGTCTGCTGGTGAGACTTCTCTCAACTGGTAAGCACATCTCATGCTGGTGAACAGTAGCCAGCATGAGTCTTGATCAGCTACGACTTACAACTCAAAAGACCTAAACAGGACTTTACATTTGAGACTAGAGCTATTCTAGAGACAAACTGACGCTGATTGGACTTAGGATTTGATCCACCAAAACACTTAAACACCAAATCAAAGATCTAAGTTATCAACTGGGGAAGGGAAACTTAGATAATTTTCCCAACATATATATATTTTAAGGGTAGGCAAAAACTTGCGTTAGAAATAGGGTTTATTAATTCCAATTAGGGTATATTATATTGGGCTTGCCTAAATCGTTTAGGTCTGCCTAACCCAAGACCTTCCCTTAAGGGTGTTGCTAAATGGTCATAATGAATTATAATTTGGCATAATGCATTAATTAATACAATTAATTAACATTAAAACATGAATGTACAATATTACCCTTTATATAATTTAATAATAAAAACAATGTATAAAATAATGAAATTATCAAAATGTGTAGAGACCCTTCACTTCACCTCACCACCAATTTAATGAAAAAAAAAATTAAACAGATTTGCTTAAATAATAAATCAAGAGTTTATTTAAACATATATAAATAAATTGAGAGTTCACATTGGCAACATTAAGACATTCGTTAAAATATATATATTATATATCATATTATATTTTATATAATAGATTGGCTATCAACATTTTTTTTATCATATTAATCGACAAAAATATGAATATTTTATTAAATATTTTAAATATAGTGTTCTAATTTAATCTTATAGGATATAATGTTTTGATTTATAATTAAATAACTATATATATTATATATAATTGAATAATAAACATATAATTCATGAAACACTAATATAGAAGATTTTAGATGATCAAATTAATAAATTGGAAAGAGTCATATCTTTGTAAAATCATAATTAGATAGTGACTTTGATTAGACATATAATATTAGGTGTCTAAATCTTTAATAAATTGTATATTATTATTTCATTATTCGTATTGGTAAATTTGGTTGAATATTACTCCCTCCGTCCCGGCTGAATTGTCCCAGTGACTTTAGGCACAATAACCAAGGAGTGTGAGTGTAAAGTAAGTTGAGTGGAATTAATATTTTATTGTTGAGTGTGAAAAAATTGCATTTTTAAGTAATGGGACAATTGAGGTGGGACGGACGAAAAAGGAAAGTGGGACAATTGAGGTGGGACGGAGGGAGTATTATTTTAGCACTTATATAGATATATATAACTTAAAAAAATCTAAAAAAAATAAAATTATTTTAAAGCATGTATAAGAAGAATCTAAAAAATAAAATTATTTGAATGCATGTGTAAGAGCTGTGTGCATTGTCAAATTGGTACTTAATTCATTTTCCAATATCTAACGGTAGGAATCATTTTCCCAAAATCAGAGTTTGTAAATGCACAGCGGCAATATTTATAAGGTTGCAGTTATTCAAACTGGTAGTTCTACACCAGTTTGGTTTGTCAAAACTTAGCTTTTAAGGTCACTGTAGTCGTTAATCAGTTTAAAGTATACTTCAACACTTGAGTGTTAAGTTTTAAAGATACGTAAACTGATAATAGAAAGCTATAAAACGAAACAAAGTTTATAGTGTTTCGGACTCAAAAGTCCTACGTTCACTCTTCAAACTGAGTCTGAAAATCCACTAAGTGTTGGATTACATGGTGCTCCCACGATCTATCACTAGCTAGTGAATGCCTAGTCCACTAGTTCACTCGCCCGGTCCTCTGTCGTCCTTCACTTCTCAGCTTCCTGGAGTGTCGGCACACCACGCAGCCTCCTAGCCAAAATTGATGTCTTAATAGTTCTCCCCAAAACTAACTGTCTGCAGCTAAACGCCTGTGAGAGTCAAGGTACAAAGTGTACTTGACTGTTGTGTTCTTTCTTGGAGAGAAAGAACACCAAGATGGAATCAATAACATAATGTTTTGAGTATCATGTTCACTAGGTGACACACGGTTGATAGCGTATTTTTCAACACGCTATTCTGCAAGTGTACAGACCAATGTAGAGGCAAGTAATAAATTATCGAACTCAAAGATTGTAGGCTCGAAGTACAATCGAGCACTAAAACACAAATATCTGACTACTATCTAGACAAACCGGTAAAGAAGTTTGTTTATTTAAACTAGGCAATATTTGAAAAGTAGATATTTAAAAAGGCAATTAAAAGATTGAATTTAGAAAATATAGAGATAACAGGATTCCAGGGTAATCCACTATAAAGAACAATTAGACAATATTTATTCAATTCAACTCCAATTTAATTTCCAAACACATGGGTTAATCTCATTTATGTTATCAGGTGATTCTTTCGAACTCTAAACCATGACTTCTACTCTTGATAAAAAACCTTAGATTTTAAAAACCATTTAATAATTCAAATTCCTTCCGTACATTCAATTTATTAAATCTAATTACCCTGCATCTAATTGATAACCCTAGACCTTCAAGTTCAAGAATCAAAAATCAATTTACCATCGATGGCCAGTATCAAGTAAATAATTAAAGCTCAGGCATAATCAGATTGCGAATGGAAAAGGAAAATCAAGTCGAATAAATAATTGTAAAACGTTCAACAAGTTTCAAACCCTAGAATCCACAAAGGACTTAGCCAATCATACTAAGTTCCATAAAACAGAGAAGGAAAGATTAAAAAATATAGAAAACATGAAAACTCAAAACTCGTAGTCTTCGATTTCACGTCTTCAGTCTTCGCTCTTCAAAATCTGCTTCGTTCTAGCTTTCTCCAGAGGTTCATCGCTCAAAAGTATGGTGAAGGATCGTTTCTGAGTCTTGGAAGCCTCTATTTATACTTATCTTATGGGATTTGGATCAATTTTTGCCCAAAATTTCACGATCGGCGACCCATAAAGCGACTATGGCGACAGCCAAACGTGTGCCCGGGTCGCCATCTCTGTGTTGTGCCAAAAATCTTGCGATTTAGCACGGTCAGTGACTGAGATGCATGAATGGCGACCGCCATTCATGCAGTTCGGTCGCTGATTGTGAGAAAAAACACGATTGGCGACCCATTATGCATGAATGGCGACCGTCGTCCTCGCATATGGGTCGTCGTTCCTGTCGCGAGCTGAAACTGGAAATTTTTTATCCATCTCTTCTCACTTTTTCCTCTTCCTCGTGCAACGAAACATCAATTGGCTTCATGGTACTCAATCATATCATGTAAACGGCTCAATTGTGCGTGAATCCTACAAAGATAAACCAACACAAAGCTAAACGTAATATTTCCAAAAAGAATATGAATAAAGCATAAAATTATCTCTGAATGACCTAATCTGAGGCAAATAGCTAATAGATTCACAGCAGAAAATGCAAAAAATGAGTGTTTATTAACCCCCCAAACTTAAACTATTTTTCGTCCTCGAACAATGAGGAAGACAAATAAAAGAACAGGTAAACACGAGGGAGTGCATTTATTGATTAAAAATTATTTCAAACACAAAGAGGGTTGTGATTCCCACACCAGCAAACACGACACTCATCAATTAAGTGCAATAGTTCATAGTTTCAATCCCGACCTCTAGAAATCTGCTTCTCATAGGATAGTGTATCACTCAAATTTCACTAAAATTGTAGGAAAGGCTAGTGTATACTCTCAACTGTCAACTGTACAACTTTCCTACCATAGGCTTTCTTATTGTCTCTACTCTCCACTGACTTTGGGAGTGTTAGGACAAAGATAAAAAAGGTCTTTATTCTAGGTTCTAATGTAGGCACATTGGCGAAAGGTATGGAATATTTGGCTAAGTGACTGAATAGATGCAACCTTATAACTCCATTCACACGACTACTCCTCATCACATACCACACTTATTGATTAACTGACTCAAACATTATACTATAACTCAACTGAAAGACTTCGCATCCCATAAGTACAATACAATAGGATTCAAATTTGAATACGATACTATGCACGCTTTGTGCATTAATAAAACTCACAATGACACCATGCACACTTTGTGCATTTTATTGGGTGATTCATCATTTTTTTATACAACTCTATTGCCCACCACAAGGCTTTTTGGACAATGTTTGACCTTGAACTAACTCTATTACCCACCACAAGGCTTTTTGGACAATTTTTGACCATGAACTATTTAGTTTTACCACCTATCATCAACAGATACCAATACGATTCCATCCACACCTCCTATCATCTGGTTTAGAAAGAAAGGTTTAAAGGCTCAACAGGTTTAGCAAATGATTATGTAATGGGTTAGTGTTTGGGTTTAATGAGGCTCATGAAACGATGGCCTAAGATCATTTCTAAGTCCATGACACTCTCTATGCAATTTTGAGACATAAACCAAGGCAAGTTCTAGAGGCAAGCGTACAGTGACATACTCTCATTCAAACGAACACAGACTCAAATTCTCACAGGCTTAAGCATATCCTAGAGGCCAGAATTAATTCCACAAATGTATACACCTCATCAATTCATGTGTAGTTCAATAATGTAAGTTTCACGAGAAAGAAACAGTTGTCATCATTAACTTGATCAATAATATGCAAATATAACATTTGCTACACTATTCATATCCCAACACATTGTAGCAGAATAATAGAGTTTCCTATTACAGACCCACTAAAGAATTAACTGAAAGCAATAAAAAACAGTAAAAGAAATTTAAAGACAGAAAGCAACTTAAGCAATTACAGACTGGTTTACTGATTCAGATTAGTACACAAAGTGTCATATCAAATCGCAAGTTTCAAATAGTTTCAAATCAACAAAAAATAAAGAAAGCAAAAGGGGGAGAAGCACACATCGCCCGATCACACCCCCTCCCCCAAACTTATTCGATGCAAAGGAAAGAATAAGTTTGTGGGGAAAAGATCACAAAGATGTGTGTGAGACCTCGACAAGCTGTCACTGCTGTGGTGGCCAATACTGTGGAAAGTGGGCCATGAATTTGTGCATCAACTACTGCGCCTCGTGCTGGCGCTACCACTCGGCTTGTTGCTGCCTCCACTAACGCTGCAGCTCCTCCTCGAAGTATCGGCGATGAGTCCACTCCCGGCACTGCTCCTCCTCGAAAGAGCGGCGCTCTGTGGCATAAGTGGTTTGTGCTGTGGACAAGGCCTGAAGCTGCATGGTCCAATCTCTCCACTGCCGCTCGAGAGCACTCAGTCGGAGGTAGTAGGGTGGATGGCTCGTGGTGATGAAACGGAGGTCAGACAATCGCTGCAAGTCAAGCAGCGCAATAGGCTTGGACCTCATGCGGACTATAGATATCCCCAGGGAGTGTATGACGTGGTTCCAGAGACCCCCAATGCAGATAAGTCCCCGTTTGGTTGATGCGACTCGCCGAGACTGTTGTAGGAAAATCATGGCGAAATTCAGCTTCTGTCGGTGTAGCATGCAATACATCACCATTAGTTCAGAGTCCCTGACAGAGCCATTATCCTTCCTAGCAAAAAGCATGTGCGCCAGAATGCGCTGGATAATCCTTAATACGAGATTCCGGATCTGAGTGGCTTTGGATGTCCCCGACACCCAATTGCTGTCAGCTTCGAGAGTGAGCTGAGGCCAAAAGACTTTGTCGTTGAACCCTTGAGTCCGAATGTAGTCTCCCAGATTTTGACCCCAAAAGCACGATTGAGCTCGTGGACTGTGAGATTCCTGTTCTCATTCATAGCCCGGAATTTAGCCCCAACTCGCATAGTCCTGTCAGATGTAGTAACCTGGAGCGTGCTCAGTACCTCCAGAGTGAGAATGGGCCCCCACCCAATGCCATCGAAGAGCTCCCAGACAAAATCATAAAGCCCTAACTCCAGAAGGGCCTGGGTATCAATGTAGCGAGTGCTTTCAACTCCCCTTTATACTAGGCATTCAAAATTAGTCAGATGCTCCAATTCACGGAGCTCAATTCCCATGGACTCTGGGGTAGGCTGGGAGGGCACAGCTGCTCGGCATCTGGGAGGCATAGTGATCTACACTTAAAAGAATATAATCAGAACCAATCGAAACTAAGAAAACTAAAAACTATGAAAGCAAAGAAACTAATTCCCCGTGATTAAGCACAAACAAGTTCTCTTCCCTAAACTCCAATTAAAGATATTGGCAATGTCACACAATCTTCAAATCCACAATCAAAACCATCAACCCCCAAACTCAAGCAAGAGTATACATGCAAATGAGACCTAAATCTAAACTAAACCAAAACCAAAGGAATTTAATAAATGCACAGAAAACAATCATAATTCTAAAAGAGTTAGAGGAACAAGTAATACAACTAATTCTAACAATTAAACCTCAATATTCAAATTCGCCCAAACTCAAAGACCTAGACGAAACATAACTCAACCTCGTAAATTCAAACCCCCAAATCAACAATTAAAACATAAGATTGCTAAATAGCATCAACAATAACCATAGCAAACAAAATGTGATATCAAAAACTCAATTAAGCAATTAAACAAAAATAAAAACAAGAATCACAATTTCGACCTACATTATTAACGAAGGTATGAAATAAAATGCACGAATTCGAAATTAGGAACTAGAGTAGGAATATTACCTTAAATTGGAGACAATTTTGACGAAAACTTGAAAAACCCTAGAAATTGGGGGTTCTACTAATTTGGACGAATTTTTAAAAAATTAAACGGATGGAAGCCTTCTTAGTATGATGGGTAAGAAATGTGTGGAGGGATTTGATGAGATATTTTATATGGGAGGAGAATTTTTAGAGAGAAGGTTGGTGTGGTTCGTGGGTTTTCAAGTGCTCTTGAAGAAAAGATTTGAAAGTGAGGAGAAAGGGGGAAGTTTCGGACTTAAAACCATTTTTTACACGATTGGCGACCGCCATTCGTGTTCTGGGTCGCTGAGTATGTCACGTACCATATTTCAAAAAAATAACACGAACGACGACCCGTTTACATGAATGGCGACCGCCATTCGTGTAAATGGGTTGCCATTCAACCCCCGTACCAAATTAAACTTTTTTACATAAATGGCGACCCAGCCAACATACTTGGCGACTGCCAAGTATGTTTATGGGTCACCGTTTATGCCCCGAACCTGAAAAAATTTTGACGAAGAACTCGGCGACCCGTATTTCACGTACGGCGACCACTATTTGTGTTTTTGGGTCGCCAAGTGTGTATTTTCCAGCGAATCTCCTTGGTTTTATCTCCTTTCCTGCACCCAATGAACTCAACAACCAAAAGTGAATGTATAATGTGGAAAATGGGGTAAAACGACACAAATATGACCAAATTAAAGCAATTAAAAACTAATCAAAGTTACGTTGCCTCCCAACAAGCGCTTTATTTAATTTCTGTAGCTAGACACATCAGTACACAATCTATGGATCCCCTAGATGGAGTTGACACACAAAAGAAACAGACTCAGAATGAAAATACTTTTTTACTCTTTGACGATTAACTGTAAAGTGCATGCCAGTAGACCCAAGTAGTTCAAGAGTTCCATTAGAATTCACCTTCTGAACAGAATACGGACCAATCCATCTAGACTTAAGTTTTCCAGGAAACAAACGAAGGCGAGAGTTAAACACAAGTACTTGATCGCCCGGGGCAAAGTCGCGGCTGCGAATGCGCTGATCGTGGAACTTTTTGGCGCGCTCCTTGTATAGCCTACAACTCTCATAAGCTTCATTGCAGAATTCTTCAAGCTTAGTGAGCTGAAGACACCTCTGTTCTGCTGCAGCCTTCAGTCCCAGTTGATCTTTTTAATAACCCAGAAGGCTCGATGCTCCAACTCCACTGGTAGGTGGCACGACTTCCCGAACACCAATTGGTATGGTGACATACCTATTGGGGTCTTGAATGCCGTTCTGTATGCCCATAGAGCATCATCTAGGCGAGTAGCCCAATCCTTCCTGGAAACCATAGATTTCTCCAGGATTTGCTTAATCTCTTGGTTAGCCAACTCCGCCTGCCCATTGGCTTGGGGGTGATATGGAGAAGTAATTTTGTGGCGAACTCTATATTTAGCCAGCAAGCTCCCCAGCCATTTGATCTTAAAATGTGATCCTCCATCACTCAGAAGTGCCCAAGGTGCTCCAAAATGAGTAAGGATATTCTTCTGGAGGAATTTCAGCACCACCTTCAAGTCACTGGTCACGGTGGGGATAGCCTCAACCCACCGGGTCACATAGTCTACGGCCAATAAGATGTACTGATATCCATGGGACTTAGGGAAAGGTCCCATGAATCGATGCCCCAAACATCGAATGGCTCAATTTCCAGCATGTATTTCTCAGGCATTTCATCTCTCTTTGATATGTTCCCCATTCTCTGGCATCAATCACAGCTGGCCACAAACTTCTGACAGTGGGCCAATAAAAACCATTAGTGAGGATCTTTATGGCTGTCCTGTTCGCCGCACAGTGGCCACCATATGAAGACAAGTGACAGTCCTCCATAATTTGATTTTGCTCTGGCATCCCGATGCACTGCCTGATCACCATGTCAGCACAACGGTGGTAGAGAAAGGGCTCATCCCAGTAGTAGAACTTGCAATTATGCAAGAACTTCCTCTTCTGATGTGAGGATAGGTCAGGTGGTAGCACACCTGCAACCAAGTAAATCACTAAATCCATATACCATGGATCTACCTCCTTAACTGCGAGCAGCTGCTCGTCTGGAAATACCTCTGTGATGCGAATCCAAGGATCATCTCCCTCCACCGGATTCTCAAGCCTAGACAGATGGTCCGCTACCACATTCTCACACCCTTGCGGTCTTTGATCTCCATGTCGAACTCCTGTAATAGCAGAATCCATCGAAATAGTTTGGGCTTTGCCTCCTTCTTCTCAAACAGATAACGGATCGCAACATGATCCGTATACACCACCGTCTTCGCCCCAACCAGATAAGCACAGAACTTATCAAATGCGAACACCACAGCCAGCAGCTCCTTCTTAGTTGTTGTGTAGTTGACCTAGGCTTCATCCAAAGTCTTGTTTGCATAGTGGATGACTAAAAAAATCTTGTTCCTTGTCTGTCCCAGGGTGGCTCCAACCGCAGCATCACCGGCATTGCACATCAGGACGAAGGGCTCTGACCAGTCTGGTGAGATAAGAACTGGAGCAGTAGTGAGGGCCTTCTTCAACTTCTCAAAAGCTTGCAAACAATGTTCAGCAAAAACAAATTTTGCATCTTTAACAAGTAAAGTACTAAGAGGTTTAGAGATTTTAGAAAACTTCCTGATAAACCTCTTGTAGAAGCCTGCATGACCCAAGAAGCTCCTCACCGACTTCTCATTAGTAGGGGGTGGCAGCTTTGAGATCGCCACGATCTTGGCATGATCCACCTCCAAACCTGTAGGAGAAAATTTGTGACCGAGGACATTGCCCTCTCACACCATAAAATGACACTTCTCCTAATTCAAAACAAGGTTAGTCTCTTGATAGCGCTGCAATACAGTAATCAAGTTTTCTAAACAGTTATCAAATGAATGACCAAACACAGAAAAATCATCCACGAACACTTCCATAATATTTTTTACAAGTCCACTAAATATAGACATCATACATCTTTGGAAGGTAGCAGGAGCATTACAATCCAAAAGACATCCGTCTGTATGCAAAAACACCATAGGGACAAGTAAATGCAGACTTATGTTGGTTCTCAGGGGCTATCGCTATTTGGTTATATCCTGAATAACCATCTAGAAAGCAGAAAAAGTCATAGCCAGCAAACCTATCTAGCATTTGATCAATAAAGGGAAGGGGAAAGTGATCCTTACGAGTAGCACTGTTAAGTGCTCTGTAGTCGATGCACATTAGCCATCCAGTGACAGGTCTATGAGCGATCTCTTGGCCACTCTTGTCCTTGATGACCGTTGTACCTCCTTTTTTAGCCACCACTTGAGTGGGACTCACCCACTCACTATCTGAGATGGCATAGATCATGCCAGCATCTAACAGCTTTAGAACTTCTTTCCGCACAACTTCTTGTAAAATTGGATTCAACCTTCGCTGCGGCTGCACTTTGGGTTTGTATCCATTCTCTAATAAAATCCTGTGCATACAAATATAAGGGCTAATACCCTTTATGTCAGACAACGACCACCCAATAGCAGATTGGTGGTCTCTCAACACCCTCAATAATCTATCTAACTGAATAGAAGAAAGGGTAGCAGATACAATTACCGGATAGGTATCATTTTCCCCCAAGTAGGCATACCTCAGATGATCCGGCAAAGGCTTTAGTTCCAGTACTTGCGGCTCCTTCTTTTCCTCCTGCCTCAGAGCCTTCTTGCGAGCTTCCTCTTCTTCCTCCTCACTTCGCAATTTTAGAAAATGGGCGCTTTCCACCTTGTTCTTTTCACCTGCACCATCCAATGCTAGAACAGACTCTATCAGCTCATCATAGGCATCATACTACTCATCACAAGAATAAACAGAATTTTGCAGCCCAAAATCTAAAGAATCAGAAGAAACAATAGAGGAGTCAAAAGGATACAAAACCTGGACCATATCACACTCCTCAAAGCAGTCACTAGAGTCATGTCTCTCCATGGCTTTGTAGATGGAGAAGGTGATCTTTTCGTCATTTACTCTCAAGGTCAGCTCTCCTTTTTTCACATCTATGCGAGCATCAACAGTATGTAGGAAAGGCCTCCCAAGTATGAGTGGGATATTCCTATCCTCTTCCATATCCAGGACTACAAGATTAGCTGGAAAAATAAATTTCCCAACTTTTACCAATACATCCTCGACTACCCCTTTAGGATAGTTCACCGACCTGTCAGCCATCTAAAGCATAATAGTAGTCGATTTGATATTCCCAATCCGAAGCTTCTTGAAGATGGAGAGGGGCATCATATTGATGCTAGCCCCTGAGTCGCAGAGCACCTTCTCGAAAATCTGCCCACCAATCACACAGGTGATAGAGACGCAACCTGGATCAGCCCTTTTCACTAGCATCTCTTTCTGAATAATGGCGCTGCATTCTTCAAATAGGTTGACAGTCTCGAATGCTCCAAAAGGCTTCTTCTGGGTAACCATATCTTTCAGAAACTTCATGTACCCAGGAATTTCCTGCACCACTTCAATCAGAGGAAGATTGATGTGGATCTTCTTCATGTGCTCCAAGAATCTTTTGTACATGTCCTCCTTCTTCTTCTTAGCAAATCTCTGTGGGAAGGGATTAGCGATAGGACCAGTAGGTTTGGTACTATCTTCAGGACAAACACCTTTGCTCTTTTGACTTTGTTCTTTTTCTGGAAGAACATCAGCAGGCTGTACAACTTCAGGTTGCACAAACATATCAACGGGCACAGATGGGCCCTCATATCCCTTGCCACTTGGAGTAGTAATGGCATTGCAGCAGTCCTTCGGGTTCACCACAGTGTTGCCAGGGAACTGCCCAGGAGTGTGCTAATTTCCAATCACATTGGCAATCTGGGAGATCTGAGTATCCATTTGCTTCATGTGCTTTCCCATCTCCCCCATGCCATTTTGCAGCTGAGTAATATCCCCCTCCATTTTTCTTGTCTTGGCATTAGACACAGAAATAAACAGAGTGAGGAGCTCTCTCATGCTCGGATCCTTAGGCTTATTGATAACCCCATTGGTTACAGAAAACCAAGGTGGGCGCTGTAGTGAATTATTCGGGTTAGAGTAAGAGAAATTAGGGTGATTCCTGTTGTTGGGATGATATGCCATGTTCCCCGCTGGATACCCCCTATTGTTCTGGAAGTTTCTCTGATTGACATAGTTAGCATCCTCCATTTGCATCTCAACCCCCTAATCAAATACTTGCTCAGGCATGTTGTTCTCTAGTATCTTCCTCTGATTTGGTAGAAGCAGCTACCTCCTGTCTCATCAGCTTAATCTCAGCAGCAGTATCATCAACGGCTGCTATCCTGCGCTCCTTCCTATCTGCTGGCCAGTTGTACTCACTCTTCGCCATAGTCTCCAGCAGCTTCAATCCTTTCCGTGGAGGTCTAGCAGTAAGGGACCCTCCAGCTGAAGCTCTAACATGCTTCTGGTTCTCATCATCAAGCCCTCCATAAAAGTAGCAAACCTGCTGCTTCTCAGTAAATCCATGATAGGGGCAAGCGCGCAGCAGATCCTTGTAGTGCTCTCATGCCTCATATAGAGACTCTCCAGAAAATTGACTGAACTGGGCAATTTGAGTCTGCAGTCTGATGGTCTTGCTGGGTGGGAAGAACTGGATCAGAAACAACTTATAGAGCTCCTCCCAAGTAGTAATCTCACTGCGGTTCAGCGATAGATACCAAGATAGGGCTCTATCACGCAGTGTGAAGGAAAATAGTCACAGTCGAATGTAGTCAATCGGCACCTAGTTCTGCATGACTGTATCACACAACAGCAGAAAAGTCTAGACATGCACATGAGGATCCTCAGATGGAGATCCCCCAAACTGGTTCTGTTGAGCAGTATGAATCAGACCAGTCTTCAGCTTAAAGTTAGGTGTGTCCACCTTCAGCCCGAAATCAGTGTGGCGATGCCTATCAGTCATAGGCTCGTACATCTCATCAATGGTCGGTTGCCGAGGCACTTGCAGAGCCTGCTGCTCCTGGAGTCTCAGATTCATCTCTTGCAGTTGCCTCTGCAACTCGCCTATCTATGCTGCTTGGTTGTTAGCTATTGGAAAATCTAACTTTCTTTTGGCGGAATTCCTTCGACAGGTGAACTCGATTTTCGGATCTATGGGTTCAAGTGCTGGACCCTTCGACCTGGTTCGCGTATACTACCTGAAACAAAACACCAGAAGTGATCAACACAGTAAACAAAATGAAGAATAAAAATGCGTAAAATAAAGATATCTGACTACTATCTAGACAAACCGGTAAAGAAGTTTGTTTATTTAAACTAGGCAATATTTGAAAAGTAGATATTTAAAAAGGCAATTAAAAGATTGAATTTGGAAAATATAGAGATAAAAGGATTCCAGGGTAATCCACTATGAAGAACAATTAGACAATATTTATTTAATTCAACTCCAATTTAATTCCAAACACATGGGTTAATCTCATTTATGTTATCAGGCGATTCTTTCGAACTCTAAACCATAACTTGGATATAAAAGACGTAATGACTCCTTCCGGATGCGCAGAAGGACTTCTACTCTTGATAAAAAACCTTAGATTTTAAAAACCATTTAATAATTCAAATTCCTTCCGTACATTCAATTTATTAAATCTAATTACCCTGCATCTAATTGATAACCCTAGACCTTCCAGTTCAAGATTCAACAATCAATTTACCATCAATGGCCAGTATCAAGTAAATAATTAAAGCTCAGGCATAATCAGAACGCGAATGGAAAAGGAAAATCAAGTAGAATAGATAATTGTAAAACGTTCAACAAGTTTCAAACCCTAGAATCCACAAAGGACATAGACAATCATACTAAGTTCCATAAAAACAGAGAAGGAAAGAGTCAAAAATATAGAAAACATGAAAACCCAAAACCCGTAGTCTTTGATTTCAGGTCTTCAATCTTCGCTCTTCAAAATCTGCTCCATTCTAGCTTTCTCCAGAGGTTCGTCACTCAAAAGTATGGTGAAGGATCGTTTCTGAGTCTTGGAAGCCTCTATTTATACTCATCTTCTTCAAACCCAAAAAGATATGGGATTTGGATCAATTTTTGCCCAAAATTTCACGATCGGCGACCCATAAAGCGACGATGGCGATCGCGAAACGTGCGTCCGGGTCGCCATCTCTGTGCCGTGCCAAAAACTTGCGATTTAGCACGGTCGGCGACCAAGATGCATGAATGGCGACCGCCATTCATGCAGTTCGGTTGCCGTTCATGCACCGAAGGAGATAGTGAGAAAAACACGATTGGTGACCTATTATGCATGAATGGCGACTGCCGTCCCCGCATATTGGGTCACCGTTCCTATCGACAGCTGAAACTGGAAGTTTTTTGCCGATCTCTTCTCACTTTTTCCTCTTTCTCATGCAACGAAACATCAACTAGCTTCATGGTACTCGATCATATCCTGTGAACGGCTCAATTGTGCGTGAATCCTCTAAAGACAACCCAAAACCAAGCCAAACATAATATTTCCTAAAAGAATATGAATAAAGCATAAAATTATCACTGAACGACATAATCTGAGGCAAATAGCTAACAGATTCACAGCAGTAAATGCACAAAATGAGTGTTTATCAATGGTAAGCTTGTGAAAATCCTCAAATGGTTGAGTATAAAATTCTGCAGAGTTTTGGCTCGCTTGAGATTTTGGTGAAGTGTTTGTGAAGTTAACCTTAATCTCTTGAAGTCCTCGTCTATTTATAGTTGAGGATTCTGAGATTTGAATTAATAGAGCCGTTTAGAAATAACTCGGGTGTTGTTCAATCCGAGGTTTCTATCCTCTACGATGGGTAGGTACTTTTCTGAGAAATCCTGTACCTGCTTCTGCTTTTTCTGACTTTGAATGTTACTGTTCACCTTGGCTTCAGAACGACAATATTTATCAGTGCGAGGAATCCAGACTAATCAGTCTGAGGAATCAAGTCTGAAGTCTTGAGTTTTCAGACTTTAAGGAATCTCCAATCCTTAAGTCTGAACTTGTCAGTACCATTCCTCAGATAATTCTTCTTGTCTCTATGCACGGGGATTGAAACTAGAGATTCCATACTGATGTTGTCAGACTGGCAAGTCCATGTTGACTGACGTCACTAGTCTGAACATCGATCCCAAGATTGGCAAGTTTGATATTTGAAACTGGTGAGTTCAAGACTGATCAGTTCCATACTGATGAATTCCCACACTTGTCAGTTCCAAACTGATGAGATCCAGATTGATCAGTTCTATACAGATTTTCAGTCTGTTTGAGTCCTTTACGCAACCACAAACTTATTCTTCAGTTTGTTCTTCGATAAGCTCCAATTACAACTCGATAAAAAGACCTAATAAGACTTTACATTGAAAAACAAAATTGGGGCTAATCTTGAGACTTTCTAGACTGGTTTTGATCCTTTGACCCCACCAAAACACAACAAACAAGGATAAAGGAAATTTCTAACAATCAAATTTCCTAACACGTAAAGTGCTTTAACTACTACACCACGAGCCAAAGAACAAGGAATAATTTTCTAGTATCAAAACTAGTCACCTTTCAAGAAAAAACACCCCAAACTCCAGAAAGAAAAATGCATATCTATCGGTGAAGCAAACCACTCCTAGTGATAATCGTATGCATGTCCTAGAATGGAGTGTCCTTTCGTCTCCAAAAAATCTTGAACTCTTGTATTCAAATATTCAAGAAGAAACTGTTGGACCCAAAAATGATTGGGTTATAAGAACTAGGCCCAAGTCCATTAAAGACTACAACAACTCAAGAGAGCCCACTTGAACTGGCTCTACGGCCTCCGAATAATGAATTCAGCTAAGCCCACAGGGACCTACCCAAAGGGACCAGCCTAAAGGATCATGACCCACTAGCTAGGTCCAGCTCCCGAAGTGCTCAACCCAGAACTACAGATCACGACCTACCCATCAAAGGTCACCTACGGGACCACAAACCACAACCAAGGTCCTCGGCTAGGAACTACCACTAAGGTCACATGCCAAGAACAACAAGCAGTATCAAGATCCCGGAGAGCACGAGTCTCTGGCCACGTAGAACTCAGAAGACAGGTGAAAACTCTTATCTAACTACACTCCTGGAAATCGGAACCACCACCGATTCCTTCGTGGCGTCAACAAGAAGGACGTCTAATCTAGTTAAAACCCTAGCCGAACGACCCCGACACCGGAACTACTCCCAAAATTTACTAGGGTTCTAATGGCTCCCTTGAACTATAAAAGGGTCGCCGATAGTTCATTTTGCACACGATTTTTTTCTCTAATATACTTGTACTCTAGATAGCATATTCAGTCGATTTCCATTATTAGCAATAAAACTATCTTATATTACTGTTCTTTAGTTATTTTCCATTTAGTTTCTCATAGGTTTCAAGGGTCCTTATTTCATCACAAATCGAACCTCAACAATTTGGCGCCCACCGTGGAACCTTTGGAACAAAAATTGATCTGTTTTTATAGGAAATTGTTGAAGAACATGCTCCAACCGTAAGTTCCGGCACTAAGAGCTCCCTCTCGTGGCAGGCGGAGGCCACGGGAACTCGATCAATGGCACTACAAAAACTCCTCCTTGGGATGGAGCAGAACCGCGCGACACAGTTGGCCTTAAGCATCCCTTCGCCACATCCATCGTCAATGGGCGATCCGAACATGGCACAACTCATGAACCAGGTGAGAGATGCACAACAAGAGATTACAAGGATCAACCTCCAAATGGAGCAAATGACGAGAGCTCATCGAGAGATGCAGGAAAAGAATCAACACCTCCGAGCAGTGAGACCTGTGACGAACAACCAACCGTGGGTCACCGCCCCTAAAAGTTCTGCCCTGAATCCACCGATCACCCCGAGGAACTTGAACATGGAGTTTGTCCATATCACGAGCGGACGTGGCCAAAACGTTCCTCCCAATGCAGGAAGAGGACCTGGGATTGAGGCTGGCGAAGGCGGAGCCCCGGCAACTGCCATTGTAGTGATGAGCACAATCGAGAGTCACCTGAACTACTTCGAGTCCTTGCTAGCTCGCATTCTGGGAGTACCGCCACTAGAGAGGAACATCACAAGGGAGAGCTACGTGGACTCACCCTTCGTTCCCACCATTTCCAACGTCAAGATCTTGGCGAGGATCATCTCACCGAACTTTGTTCTATATGATGGGACCACGGATCCAGAAAACCACATTGCTATCTTCAAGTAGAAGATGTTCGCTGCGTCAATACTGGCCGAGGAGTGAGAGGCGTGCATGTGCAAGAACTTCGGGTCTAGCCTGACCGGACCCGCCTTGGAGTGGTTCGTGAGCCTCCCACATTGATGCATATCCACCTTTGCTGAGCTCCATCAACTTTTCCGGCGCCAATACGCCAGTAGCCATAAGTTGGAGAAACACCCAGATGAGCTCTATGCCATCATCCAGAAGCCTAGGGAGACTCTACGCTCCTACGTCGCCCGCTTCAACAAGGAGTTGGTCAACATCACAAACTGCCCCCAGTCAACCGCAATTGGGGCTTTCAGGAAAGGTCTCAATGTAGACTCCAATTTGTACAAAAAATTGACATAAATCCCATGCCAGATGCTAGACGACGCCCTTAATAAGGCTGGGGCTCAAATCAAATGGGAGGAAGATGAACCCTACCAAGTCTCGAGGAGGAACACCCTCCACACTCCAAGATGGTCGTCAAGAGACGACAAACATGACCCTCGTGATAGGAAAGAAACCAGGCCACATCCGTACACACAACCCCCCAGAAGCAACACTCCTTATGTGCCAGACTATACACTAAAGTATAGAACCCTCGGACTAGGTGAACAATGTGCTCAAGCAGATGCTTGGGGCTGTGAGGTGGCCGCCGTGGATGATGACCGACCCTGCCTCTTGGGATGCCAAGAAGTTCGGCAAATTCCATAATGACCATGGTCATCGCATGGAGGAATGTCGTGCGCTAGAATCGAGGTCTTGGAACTCTTGAAAAAGGTCTGCTCATGGAGTACCTTTCGCCTAAGGGACAGAAGACCTGGACCCGTGGGAAGAACAATCCCAGAAAGAAGACGAATGGCAACAAGCCTCCACCGGCATCCCCAACGATGGAGAAGATGGTGCACTACATCACTGGAGAATCGAAAGTAAGCAAGATCAACCAGGCCTCAGCCAAAAGGGCCTGCCGTGCTGCCAGAAATACGGATGGAATAACCCGCAAGAACTTGGAACATGAGATCATCGAATTCACAAGTGAAGAATCACCGGGGATGTATCAACCCCACCACGATGCGTTGGTCATCTCATTGCTGATCTCCAACTACCGTGTCTGTCGGATCCTGGTAGATAATGGGAGCTCGGCCAATAAACTGTTCTTCCAAGCCTTCAAGGAAATGGACATTCTCGAATCAAAGTTGATAGACAATATTACCCAACTGATCGGGTTCAGCGGAGAGAAAAGGAACACGCTAGGGGATGTACACCTCCCCGTGTATTGCGGAGGTGAATACCTGGACCAGACATTCTAGTTGGTAGACGCACCCTCAACCTAGAACGCCATCCTGGGACAACCTTGGCTGCACGAACTCCATGTCATCCCCTCCACTTATCACCAAGTAGTCAAATTCCCCACAAGATGGGGGATACATACCATCAACGACGAGCAGACAGGTTCCAGGGAAAGCTACTACACGAGCCTCAAGGCAGTAAACACCATCGAAAAACCAATCAAGTCCACGGCTCCTAAGGACCTCGAGGAAATCTATTTAGATGAGCGCGATCCTACCAAAATGACCTTTATTAGAGCAGAGTTGGTTCCTAAGATTCGTACCAAACTCGTTCGGTTTTTGTGATCTAAATCCCATGTTTTTGCAGGGTCCCACAATGATATGACTGGCATCGACTCAGAAGTGATGACCCACAAGTTTCAAGTAGACAGACCCCCACAAGAAGCCCGTCCAACAACGGCGGCGGAAGTTTGCCCTGGAGAAGAATCAAGCTATCAATGAGAAGATCGACAAGCTCCTGAGTATCGGGTCAGTCCAGGAAGTTAAGTATCTAACGTGGCTATCAAACGTCGTGGTCGTAAAGAAAATGAATGGCAAGAACCGTGTTTGCATCGACTTCACTGACCTCAATAAAGCATGCCCCAAGGATCCTTACCCATTGCCCCACATCGACAGCATCGTGAACGTAACCGCGGGGCACGACCACCTAAGTTTTATGGACGCCTTCTTGGGGTACAACCCAATCCAGATGCACCCCTCAGATCAAGAGAAAACGGCCTTCATGACCAATAAGGGGATTTAATTCTACAAGGTGATGCCCTTCAGCCTGAAGAACGCCGAATCAACCTATCAAAGGCTGGTTAACAAGATGTTCAAGCACCTTATAGGACGGACTATGGAAGTATACATCGACGACATGTTGGTTAAGTCCCTCAAGGTGGAAGACCACGTGGCACACCTATAGGAAGCCTTTGAAACCCTCGAGAAATACAACAAGAAACTCAACCCGACCTAATGCACGTTCGGAGTATCCTCGGGCAAGTTCCTGTGGTACATGGTAACAAAAAGAGGGATCGAGGCCGACCCCACTCAAATTAAGGCAATCCACAAGCTGCCTCATCCTAGGAACCCAAAGGAAGTACAAAAGCTTACCGGTTGACTGGCGGCCCTAAGCCGGTTCATGGCAAAATATTCCGAGAAGACGCAAGCTTTCTTCCATACCTTGAAGAAAATGATGAAATTTGAATGGACCGAAGAATGCACAAAGGCTTTGGAGGAATTGAAGCATTACCTCACTAGCCCTCCAGTCCTGGCAAATCCCAAAATTGGGGAGATCCTCCTACTATACCTATTTGTATCAGAGAAGGCAGTTGGATCGGTCCTCGTAAGAGAAGTTGGGACCATCCAACACCCAATTCACTATGCCAGCAAGGCCCTCCTGGATCCTAAGACTAGGTACACTGCCTGGGAGAAGCTGGCGTTGTCACTCATCAACTCCGCTCGGAAGTTGAAACCATACTTCGAGTCACATCCAATCAAGGTTGTAACTGCATACCCTCTTCGCATGGTGTTCTCAAAACGAAGCCTATCCGACAGACTGCTCAAATGGGCCATGGAACTAGGACGATATGGCATTGGGTACGAACTTAGGGCCGCGATTAAGTTCCAAGTACTGGCAGAGTTCACCAACGACCTCCAAACCCAGGCGGAGCATGAAGTGGCCCACCTCGACCATGAATCTGCTATGGAAGAACCAATGATCCTGCACATAGACAGAGCCAGTAATGCCAACGGTAACGAAGTCGGGCTACATTTATGTTAGCCCCTGGGGTGAAATCTTTCAAAGATCCATCCATTTAAACTTCAACACTACCAACAACGAATCTGAATATGAAGCCCTACTAAGAGGTACCCTATTGGCCAAAGAGCTAGGGGCTAGGAGAGTAGACATCCTCAGCGATTCACAACTAGTGGTCAACCAGACAAACAGGGAGTACCAAGTCAAAGAACCCCGCTTGCTATGCTACCATGATGAGATGAAAAAGCTAAGAGAATCTTTCTAAGAATTCAACATCAAGTACATGGCGCGGGAGGAAAAATACATGGCCGATGCCCTTGCCAGCCTAGCCACCGCGAGCATGACCCAGATCCAAAAACTGATCCTGGTAACTTTGGTCGAACAACTGATTACCACAAGCCAGAAGGAAGTAGTGCCTGTAGATGTAGGAAACGAGCTGTCATAGATGACACCTAAAAAGCTATTCCTCAAAAATAGAGTTAAGTCGTCCATTAGAAATGAAGCTATACGTCTCGAACGACAAGCCGCAAAGTACACAGTGGTGAATAACACCATGTACCAAAGGTCCTTGGAAGGACCCTTGCTCCGATGCATTGATGAACCTGAGGCAGTCAGAGTTTTGTACGAAATTCACGAAGGTGATTGTGGAAACCATGCGAGGGGTTCATCCTTGGCTCACAAGGTAATCTCTGCGAGTTTTTACTGGCCGACCATGCACCACAACGTGAGGGAATTTGTAAATAAGTGCGACCAATGCCAGAGGTTCGAGTCTACCTCCCACATAAGTGCCGAACCATTATATGCAAAAATCACCCCCTGGCCTTTCATGTCCTGGGGAATGGACATCGTAGGTAAGCTACCCAGAGGATCCGCCAAAAAGGAGTACATCCTAATAGCCACCGATTTCTTCACTAAGTGGGTGGAAGCAGAGGCACTAGGAACACTGGGGAGGTAGAAGTCATCATGTTCTTATGGACTCACATTTTGTGCTGGTTCAGAGTCCCAAAAGAGATTTAGATCGACAACGGAGCCCAATTCACCAGCAGTAAGGTCAAAGCTTTCTGCAAAAAGTTTGAAATTAAGCTCGTGTTCTCAACACCAAGGTACCCAGAACCCAACGGACTAGCAGAATCCACAAATAAGACCTTAATGAATGATATGTGTGTAAAATGACCTATTTTTTGATGTGTGAGCGTGCATGTTTGCGGCCATTTTACTCTCATATCATATGTTTTTGTTGTTCTTTTGTTGTGTTTTCGAGTTTTTGTGTTTTGAATGTTGTAGGATAGGTTTTGAGCATAAACTAGCTTTTTGGTGGAGTTTTGGAGGAATATCGCACGAGTTTGGAGTTTGGAGGCGTCGACCGGCCGAGCGGAGCAGGACCGGCCGAGCCAAGCTGGACAGAGAGCTCGACTGGCTGACCCAAGCAGGCCCGGTCGAGCCAAGCTGGACAGAGGCATCGACCGGCCGAGCTGAGTCTGCTCGACCGAGCCTTGCCAACAGAGAAGTGGCTCGGTCAAGCCAAATCAATCGGGCGAGCCAGACCGGGATTTCCAGCAATTTGGCAGTTTCCAGCTTCGACCGGGCGAGCCATACTTCGACCAGGCAATCAGAGGCCCTGTTTGCTCGTCTATAAAAGGGGAAAATTTAGTTATTTGGAGAACTTTTGCCATTTTTACATTAGATCTAGTTAGGAGTTCCCCTAGATCCCAATTTCCATCACGATTTCATCTCAATCCTAGAGTATCAAGGAGCTAAATTCATCAATCCTTGGAGGAGAATTGAAGATCCAAGGGGGTAGATCAATACCTAACAAATCCAATTGGGGAAGATTCCACTTTCTACTTATCAATTGTAATGTATGTATTTGATTTCAACTTTGTATTGTTACAATTGAGAGGTATGATGCTCTAATTCAATTTGGATGTTGATTTGAACAAGGATGTATGAAAATTAAGGTTGATAATTATTTGTTTACTTTTCTTTGAGAGCTTGAATTGCACTAGAACTTGTTCCTTACCTCTTAGGTGTAGGTAATAGCCAACTTAGGAGGTAGTTGACGTGAACGCTGCAGCCAACACGCGGGCGGAATCGTCGTGAATAGTGTAGATTCATACGATTTTAGTTCCAATCCATATGCGGTGCTAGGTCGTAGGGCAATAATTGAAGTACTATTTAGAGTGGTCTAGGGCTTAATAACGTAGCTGTTTGCAAGTCTTAACATCATCAACCGTTAGCTCGCCGTGACAAGGGTTTAACGAGTGTAGGGTTGATTGCTCAATCTCCTAGGGATTAAAATGTGTTTACATCAATGATTAACCTAATTGGATTACATCTACGTTTATTTCAACATCCTATCTACCTCATTTGAGTATTTGCTTGTCTTGGTTTACCAAGGTGTGGAGAGAATTTTTTGAATGTTGTTTGTTGGTTTAATTCATTGTTTGTTATATGTTGTTAGCATAGGTTTAAATTGATTGCCTAGTTGATAGAAATCACTCAACGACTTTATTTTTACCTAGCTATTAAACTTTGCTATAGTATCCCGGTAATCTAGCGGGCGAAGGGAAGAAGGACCTGAATTTGACAAATTTTATTCTTGTGTAGCTAAGTGTTTAATTTTTGATTGAACTTTTAGCCGCATCAATGAACACCCTGAAGAAGAAGTTGGAGGACCACAAATCCCAGTGGGTAGAAGAGCTGCTTGGGGTCCTATGGTCCTAAACAACCCCCCGAACAGCAACCGGGGCTACCCCGTTCTCCCTTGCCTACAGCGAAGAAGCAGTAATACCTATAGAGACCCAAATACAAAGCCTGATGGTCGAGTTCTGCCAACTTATGGATAACAATCACGACCTTATGGTAGAACGTGAGTTGATCGATGAAGCAAGAAATGAAGCCTATGCACGAATGGTACAAAGACGACAACAACTTGAGAGATTCTTTAATAAGAAGCTGATTTCAAAACAAGTTTCATTCGTCATTTCCATTTCGCACATTTGCCTCTGTTTTCTCATGCGATTTTGGGCAAACCGAGCTAGATTCTGGCGATAACTTCTAAAGACAGTAGAAGGAGCTTACTTTAAAAATTCTATATAGCCTGTAATCACTTCATTCCGTTAAGCTATTACTTTCAAGTTTCACGCTTCAATCACAACCAAATGGTAATGAAATTGTGATCTAACCACATATTCGTGTTTCCCATGATTTCTCAGTACCCTCCGATCATTAAGACTCGCCAACAAACCATAGTTTTGCCGGAGAAACCCCCACATGAAGTTAGGTTCACCTTTCTTGAATCTAATTTTTGAGATGTTATTATTCTATTTTGAGTATCCCATCGTCTTCCTCATGATTTTTATACGGGGTTGGGAGGTTACGAGTGTCTGATTTGATCAAAAATGGCCGGAGTTGGCCACGGTTTTGTTCCCGCCTTGGGCAGAAAAATTCTGCACGACAACCGGCGCCGATCAACATGGCCTGTGTTTGTCGACACAGAGCCTCCTTCACATGTACAGGTAATTTTTTTTATCCATTTTCAATCAAATTCATTATATCTTCGATATATGAGCATGTATATTAATTATTATGCATTCTATGCAAAATTTTATGGAATATGAATTAAATTGATTAATGCATTGTTGAATGCGAGATTAGCCATTTAATCTATAAACGAGCTCGAAACTTTAAGATTTGTTAACTGTGGATTAATTAGCACATATGATTATGATTGAATGAGTTCCATGCATACCTCGATGTACAAAGATGCATGATGGATTGTCGGGTTTAAAAGTTAATTTAGTCATAGGAACTGAGTATCGTGGTTAGCATTAGATGAGGAGCTGATTAGTAAATATTAGATGATCCACCTAATTTGTATTATTCTCCTCTGTTGATGTTTGAAGGAAACATATCATAACAACTCGAGCTTTCAACTTGCTTATGTGCTTGTAAACTCTATAAGTGATTGAGGTTGGGATTATTTTATGTAACTCAAAATGCCTTTTGAGCTATGAGCTATGTTTTTCTGAAAACATGCAACTAATTAGTTTTGAGTTGATTGTATATGCCAAAATAATTTTGCGTTATCATTTATGTTCTTCTGGTGATTTCTGGTGGTTGATTCCTTTATACCCGAGACAATCGCCAAGGCCATGTTCTACGCCAGGAGTATCAGTAACCCATCCAAAACTCAATCCCAATAACTTCTCTCACTAGTTTCTTTGTTTTACAAGGATTCTTTGGTTTATTTTAATTTAGCGGGAATACATAAAAACGACCACTTTGAATAACTTTCTATGTTTTATAGCCACAAGGATAAAAATATAAGTTTTCTAGTCACTTTGTACTTTTGTCTTTTTCTTTCTTCCATTTTTGGCTACAAGACAAACTCAACTTTATTAAAGTTATTTCCATAATTGGAAATAATTATTTTATCATTTATTTCCAACAACCAAGGTTGTTGGAAATTTATTAAAATCTTTTACAAACAAATTTGTCTTTCATTGTACGAGAAAACATTCAAAAAAATTTTGAAGATATATTGATAGAATTTTGAGAGCAAAAAATCGAAGGTATGTTGATTTCAACCATTTTTCCTCATTTTTCATTCGTTTTCTGCATTATTATGATGATATGTATTCAGAATCGACTTGTATATCTTAATTTTTCAGAAAATATAGTGATTTTAGGACTGTTTTTCGTAAAAAATACGCAGAGAGCTATGCCATTCCGAGATCTCGAAATGGCATATCGAGATCTCGAATAATATCCGAGATCTCAAAATCATTTTGAGATCTCGATATGCCATTTCGAGATCTCGAAATGGCATAGCTCATCTCAAAATCCATTTAATTCAAACTTTATCTTAAATTAATCTTAAATTAAGACATTATATTATATAAACATATATTACGTGACATGTATTTCACAATTTAAACTCCATTTAACATAATACATTCTACATATGAATCGATTCATACATACGATGTTTATATTTGAAATGTTCATATCTTAAATTAAGACATTATAACATATATTAATAGACATGTATTTAACAATTAAAACTTCCTTTAACATAATACATTATACATTTGAATCGATTCATACATAGGATGTTTCTAATTGAAATGTTTATATCTTATTGATGTTTGAAAAGGATGAAGTAGAAGTAGTATAATACAAAGTAAACATCTTGATAATGAATGAACTATTGCAAGTTTCTTTGTTATCGAATAAAAAATGCTTAAATGAATGTTATAAAGTTGATTATCCCCGAAATTTAGTGAATTAAACATCTAATTAGCCAATAATCACCCAAATTGAGATCTCGAGATGGATTTCGAGACATGTCGAGACAACAATTGAAATTGTCTCGACTCAAATCCTAGAAATCACGAAATGGTCATTTCGAGATCTCAACATCTTGATATCGAGATCTCGATTTGATTTCGAGATATGACATATGCGATAAATGATATATAAATATTAAATCAATCTAGAGCATGAACCAGCAGACAATTCGAGATCTTGATATTAAAATTGAGATCTCGGAGTTACATTAAAAAAATGAGATCTCGTGACAAAATCGAGATCTCAAATTGATTTTTATCTCGAATTGTCTGTTGGTTCATGCTCTAGAATTAATTTATAATTTATATATCATTTATCGCAGATGTCATATCTCAAAATCAAATCGAGATCTCAATATCAAGATGTTGAGAACTCGAAATGCCCATTTCGTGATTTCTAGGGTTTAAGTCGAGACAATTTCAATTATTGTCTCGACATGTCTCGAAATCCATCTCGAGATCTCGATTTGAGTGATTATTGGCTAATTGGATGTTTAATTCACTAAATTTCGGGATAATCAACTCATATAACATTCATTTAAGCATTTTTTATTCGATAACAAAGAAACTTGCAATAGTTCATTCATTACCAAGATGTTTACTTTGTATTATACTACTTCTACTTCATCCTATTCAAACAACAATAAGATATGAACATTTCAGTTAGAAACATCCTATGTATGAATCAATTCATATGTAGAATGTATTATGATAAATGAAGTTTAAATTGTGAAATACATGTCAAGTAATATATGTTTATATAATATAATATCTTAATTTAAGATTAATTTAAGATAAAGTTTGAATTAAATGGATTTCGAGATGAGCTATGCCATTTCGAGATCTCGAATTGATTCCGAGATCTCGAAATGGCATATCAAGATCTCGATATGCTTATTCGAGATCTCGATATCAATTTTGAGATCTCGTCGTCTGTATCATAGGACGGGGCTCTATTACGATTTTTACACAGTTCTCGCAGCAAAAAAATTCCTAAATTGTTTTTACTCAGATTTAAGCATAGAAATCGACAAAATATGAAACTAATCAACTATATACGTAATTAAACATGTATTCGAATCTAAAAAGTATACTAATCGACGAAAAAAATAAAAAAAATAGCATATATTCAACGAAAATAAATGTGAATGTGAGCATACTTGGTTCAAATTTTCTTCTTCTCCGGACATATTTACTTTCGCAATAATTTTCTTTTACTCACAGCGGTAATTTTATTGAGTTTTCAGTATTTTACAGTTGTCGTCGGTGGTGGGAGTGGGACAAAGGGAAGAGAGAGAGAGAGTTGGTGGGGTAATGTGGGGTAGGTGGGTAGTAAAGACAAAAATTAATTAATGACTTTCAATTTCAAATATTAAATTATCTCTCCAATCATTGGAAAGTGACTATATAACTTACATTTTTAAACTTGTGGCTATATAACATGTTGACTTATCCAAAATGCCTATTTAAATTTTGCTCTCTTTAATTTATGTTTCTTCTTCATTACTTTTGATTGTTTAGATGATACTCATCACAATATTTATATTCCTCAAGTAGATTCGTGCGGTTTTCAATATAAATTTGATAATAGATTCAAATATACATAACTTAAAAGTTGTTTTTGTACTTCACATGTAGAAGCTATTTTGCCATAAATGTTTTTTTTTAATTTTTCATTTTCATGTTTGGCAGACATAATCACATAGAGGTGAGCATAATTGAATTTTAGCGATCTCAATTCGGTAAAAGTGAAGTTTTGATTCGGATTGAAAACCTTCAAACTGAAACTAGGTTTGGTTTGATAGGATTGATAGATTTTTTTTATTATATTATTATTTATATTAAATTTTCTGTGATTTAATTAGTAAATATTGTTTAATATATATTATAATTGATGGTTTGTGATTATGCCTTAGATTTAATATAAGATTCTAAATCATTAAAAATATTATTCTTAATTAAAAAAATTTCACAAGATAACTGTAATAATAATGGAATTTGGTCAAAACTGAAATCCAAACTTTGGTTTGGAATCTATTCTGTTCCAAAATACTTTTGAGCTGTTGGTTCAATTTAAATTTTTTTTAAAATAAATTGATTGACAGTTTGAACAATTCGATTTAAGTTTTAATTAAACTGACTACACGCACACCTATAATTATAATTATATAGAACTATGGAACTGTAATAACAATTCGAAATATTAACTGCTTAAGTGCATGATCTCAATGTGCACTATTTGTCTTATTTGTTCATGACTGTGAAAGGAGACGTCATTCATCGGAATTTTATTTTATTTTTTTGGTTCTTTCGTTAATGGAATTGTCGTGATGGTGACGGTATACCAATCAACAATTCAATGTTTTGTGAGATTGATGAATAATAATTTTTTTTTGGAAATTAGCTTTAAAATGGCATGACCCTGATCGATTTCTTTCCATTTACATAATGCATACAACTATGGTTATTGGTTGGGCGAGCTCGATGGGTCAATATGAATTAGCATTTTTTTATCTTTCTTGTTTGAAAATTTGATGTTAGAATTTCCTTACTTATTGTGTTTTGATGGGTCAAAGGGTCATGGCCTAACCAATCTAGAATATCTCTAGATTAGATTCAGTTTTATTTTAAATGTTAAATCTTGTAGATCTTTTTAGAACGAGTTGTAATTAAAGCTGATTGAAGACAGACTGAAGAATCAGTTTGGGATGTGCAAAGGACTCAAGAGACTAAAAGTTCAGTATTGGTACCTCATCAATAATTCAATATTGGTACTCATCAGTCTAGGAATGACCAGTCTGTAACTCGCTACTCTCTGAATATCAAACTTGCTAGTCTGGGGATCGAATACAGACTCATGATGTGCCAGCATGGACTTGCCAGTCTGACGACATCAGCATAGAATCCTAGTGTCAGTCCCTGAGCATAGAGACAAGAAGAATCATTTGAGGAATGGTACTGACAAGTACAGACTTTAAGGATCGGAGATTCTATAAAATCTGCAGGCCCAAGACTTCAGTCTAGATTCCTCGGACTGATCAGTCTGGATTCCTCAGACTGATCATACTATCGTTCTGATGAAAAGGTGAACAGTCACTGTTCAAGTCAGAAAAAATGGTAGCAGGTCCTGATTTCGTGGAAAAAGCAAACATGTCGCGAAGAGTAAAGAAACATCGGATTGGACAAACATTCGATGTGTCTAACGGCTCCAACATTTGAATCTCAACACCTTCGCCTATAAATAGACAAGGACCTCCAGAGATTCAATACATCTAATTCCGAACTCTCGAGCTTGCCGAAACTCTACTGATTTTCTGACTCAAAGTTAAAGGCTTACCTAAAGCTTTCCGTGTGTCACCTTCGTGAACGTGAGACTCAAAACTTTTAGTTCTTGAATTATTCTTGGTGTTCTTTCTCTCCAACAAAGAACACAACACTTAAGTACGTTCTGTACTTTGACTACGACGGGCGTTCAAGCTGCCAAGCTGCGAAGCTGATAGTTCCAGGAAGAACTTTAAAGACCTTATTCCGGCAATGAGGAGGCTGCGTGGTGTTCCCACACTCCGAGAAGCTGCAAAGTGAAGGACCAACAAAGGACCGAGCGAGTGAGCCAGTGGACGAGACATCCTTCAGCTAGCAATAGATCGTGGGAGCACCTTGTATATCCAATACTTAGTGGATTACCAGACTTAGTCAGAAGAGTGGACGTAGGACCTTTTGGTGTCCGAACCACTATAAATCCTTTGTGTCCATTTACTATTTTCTGTTACCAATTTACATTCTTTAAAACTCAACATTCAAGTGTTGAAGTATATTGAAACTGAACTTAACGACTATATGGACTTAAGACCCAAACTGATCTTTAAATAAACCAAACTGAGGCTGACACTCGGTTTGGATAAGTGCAAGTTTGTAATTTAAATTATTATGCTATGCAAAATAATGTCTGAGTACGTAGCCTACTTTTTATAGAGGGACTCAAAGTGTAGACCCAAAAAGCCCTTCCAGGTTGAATGTCCAGCAGGTTAGTCTAGCACTAAACCGAAAGAGATCTCATCCAGCTCAGGATCTCAACATAAGGAAGGAGAAAGCTCAATAGCTGAGCTTGAGCAGCAGATGCGCAGACTAGCAAAGCTTCTCGAAAAAACTAAAGAAAAGGAAGAGGCTCCCAAGACTGATGGCAGAAGAATCGTTAAGCGAGCTCCACAATCTTGCTTCCACTGCAACTCTTTCGAACATTTAAGGTTTGAGTGTCCCTTGGTGGACAAAGAAGAAAGAGAAAGGCTCAAGAAGATCTTTGAGCGCAGAGCATCGAAGGTCGTGGCCCTGATAAGCTCGTATTTTACCTCACTTATCAAGTTCTTTTCTTATTTGTTTCTTGCATTTACTTAAGTTTTTAGTTAATAATCGAGCATAAACTGTTTATAGGGGATATTATGCTTGTCGTGCTCAGTTTTGTAGGTATTTGAGGCTAAAAGTGAGCAAAAGGTGAAAAAAGTCGAGCTGCACAGAGTTGCTGCTACGATTGACACACGGGAAGTCGCCGAGTTGGGAGATATGCCAAAATCCTGAAGCGTGACCTCTATGTCGATCGACGTGGTTCATGTCAATCAACACGGAGGTTGGATGTCGATCGAAAGGCAAGAACAGAAGAAGGTTCGACACACATGCGTGTGTGTCAATCGACACCACCGGTGTCGATTGACACGAAGGTCGGAAAGAGGAATCGACATGAAGAACAAGCCCGTATGTCGACTTGCATGTGTGTCATTCGACACACACTGTGTCGATCAAAACAGAAGCGCGGAATGGAAATTTTGGCCAGTTTTGGAGACTTACGATATTTTAGCCCATTGCCTTTTGAAGATCAAACCCCTCTCCTATAAATAGGACATAAAGGCATTCGAAAATTGTATTTAATTTACCTTTAATTTCAGCACCTTTATTTTGTTATTTTCATTTTAGTTTTCCAGAACACTTTAATTTCATTGTTGCATTGGATTCAAGTACTTTAAGGTAACTATTGCTTTAATGAATCAAGTAAGTTTTTCTGTTTTTATTGCAATGTTTAGTTCAATTATGTTAGGCTAGTACCCTTAACAGGTTCTAGGGTTTCTCCATCCTTTTTAAGACGTGTTAATTTGATTAATTCCAGACCCCAATTAACTTGGTTCAAATTCTATGTTTTTCACTCCAAAATCTATTTTCAATTGAAGGATCGAGAGATGAAAATTTGGATTAGGTTTATAGTTATTAATTTGAGACCGAGAGGAGATATTTAATAATAGGAAAATAGAATTTTGATATAACTATTTTATGCCTCAAAAAGAAGAATTAGTTGTAGGGTTTTCAAATATGTATCTTTATCGAGATTGACTATTTTGTGTTCTTGAGACTGAGAGGAAAAATTCACTTTCTAGTAATCTAGGTGTTAATCGCCCAACAAAGGAATTAATTCCAAAATATCAGATTTCTCACCTAAGTCATTGTTTTGGGTTTGGAATGTTAAATTGGATTGGTTAATTTCCCTGGAATCTGTGTTTTTATTATTGAATTTTATTCCCAAGTTATTTTCTATTGTGAAAACAAAACCTCTTCTTAAATTTGGATTTGCTCAAACAACAAATAGATAAATTATGCCAGTACATGAAATAATCTAGTTTTACTATCGATGTGGGTTCGACATTCCCTTGGGTTTATAAATTTATTTGCATCACCATACTATAAAAAATCTGTAATTTTTACAGTGATCAAATTGACGCTGTTGTCGGGGATAGTCAGATTTTATTTTGTTATTGGACAGTTTTGATATTTTCTGGCTTTAGTTTTTTTTATTATTTTTGAGTTTGTGTGCATGCGTAATTTTCAGGTTTTGCGCTCTGTTTCGATCGACACCCTTCGTGTCGATCGACATAGCCGCATCACCCGTGTCGATCGACAGAGCCCCTGTCGATCAACACAGAGGTTGATTCCCTGCCTTTTGTTTTCTTTTGAGGTGCATGAACACAAGAGTTCGGGGCAAGAAACTTGAAGCCTTTAACCCAGAAATTGAAGCCACCTGTAGGAGAAATAAAAGCAAAGGAAAGAACAAGGAAAGAGAGACAGAGATGGAGCAAACACCAGAAGCACCACTTCAAAACATGACCCCCGAGGAGCAAAGACAGTTTGTGGATAAGGTCCAACAACTCAGGGAGCAACTCCAAGCCGCACAAGCATTTCAAGCGGAGCAAGCTGCCAGACTGGCAGCCATGAATAATGGAGGAAATCCTGAGAGACATATTTTGGGGCCCCAAAGATCCATCCTTGATCGCTTCCTGCCACAAAGAGAGGAGCCGGGATTCCAAGTTGGGATTGATGCCAATAACTTCAAGCTGAAGAAAGGTCTAATTCAGATGGTCTAGTAGAACCAGTATGCAGGGAAGGCCATTGAAGACCTGTATGCCCACCTCAGTCAGTTCATCGAGATGTGCGATACGGTGAAGCAGAATGGAGTGCCTCAAGACACCATCCGGATGCGCTTATTTTGTTTTTCACTCAGGGATGAGTCCCAGTCAGGGTTTGCTAGCTTGGACAAGAGCAGAATCGCCACATGGGCACAGCTTCGAGCAGAGTTTCTCACCAACTTCTTCCCACCCAGTGTCATCATGAAGAGGAAGTCCGATATCACTCACTTCAGCCAGAAGTACGACGAGACCCTCTATGAAGCTTGGAAGAGATATAAGAAGCTGTTGAGGATGTGTCTTGGCCATGGGATCGATCTAGAGATGCGGGTGTGCCACTTTTAAGAAGGACTGAACCCTCACATGAAGGAGTTGGTGGATGCTTCAGCTAGAGGCATTCTCATGAAGAAAAGTGGAGCTGGAGGGATGCAACTTCTTGCAGACATGGCCCTCAACAACCATCAATGGCCTATTGAAAGGCAGAAAGCAGTCAAGGCAGTGACCACTACTCCAGAAATTGATGTGGTGGCAGAAGTGAAGATGCTCTGAGAAGAGTTCACAAAGTTGGAGGCTGGTAGAGCTTCGGTAGAAGTTGTGTCAGATCCAAATACGACCATTGTTCCTGTTGGGGCCGACTACATCTACCGAGGAAGCAATTCGAGCACCTCCAATACTGCTAAAGTGAATGATGCCAATGGAGGTTAAAACAACAACTACCGAGCCAACAATCAGGGGTACAATTACAATGCTAAAAATCACCCTAGTTTTTCTTACTCTAACCCTTATGCAGCTGAGAATCCTCCACAAGGATTCAGTGTTGGAGCCGGGGGAGAAATTGTGGAGAAGAAGAGGTCCTTGCTGGAGGAGACACTTAACAAGTTCATCAAAATCTCTGACAATAGGTTTGAAAAAGTGGAAACTGAAGTGAAGAACATGTCCAGTCACATGCACCATATGATGACGCACCTTCAGATGCTCGACACACAGCTCAGTCAGATTGCTACTACATTGAGCAATAACCACAAGCCAGACCAGCACCACAGAAGTCAATCCAGACAAGGCGAAACAAGTCAATGCCTTTTCTTTGAGGTCTGGTACGAGGTACAATGGTCTTAGCTTGCCTGATGATGATTTTGGGGATGAAGAAGAGGAAATTCCCGCAGAAGATGCCTCTGTTTCAAACAATACAGAGCCTGTGTCGGTCGACACAGAGGATAGGCAGAGAAGCAGAGCGGTCGATTTAGAGGGGAAATTGCCGATAGGGGGGATGCAACTGTGTAGATCGACACCCCCCTGTCGATTGACATGCAGGACAGGGAGCAGTGGTCGATAGGCAGGCAATTCGACCAACACAGAGACCACTTGAAGCTGGAAATTCAAAGAGGAATGATGACCCAACTCCTCCAATGCCCTTTCCTCAAAGGTTTGCTAAGAAGGAGGACTCAAAGTTTGCTCGATTCGTGGAGAACCTCAAGAAGGTCAACATCAACATTCCTTCGATTGAGGCTCTCCGCGAGATTCCCGGCTACATGAAATTTTTTAGGAAGCTGATGACATTGAAAAAGCTGGTAATCGAAGATCAAACTATTTCAATTCATGAACAATGTAGTCTCTTTTTGCAGAAACAGGTACCATCAAACAGATCCGATCCGGGATACTTCTCTATTTCGATCGAGATTGGGGGAAAGGAATTCAAGAATGTCCTCTGCAACCTAGGTGCAAGTATCAATTCCATGCCCTACTTGGTGTACAAGAAGCTGAAGATTGGCAAGGTGAGGCCAACCACAATCACTCTCCAAATGGCAGATCGTTCGATTTCTTGACCAAGGGGAGTAGTTGAGGATGTTTTGATTAGAGTAGGCAATCTTATTTTTCCTGCTGATTTTGTTGTCTTGGAAGGGCATGAAGAGCAAGGGATGCCTCTGATACTTGTAAGGGAGTTCTTGAGGACAAGTGGTGCCTTGATAGACTGTCGAGGTGGAGAGATTACATTCTGAGAGAATGATGAGACGATCACCTTTGTGATCGATAAGAGTTTGAAAGAAGCAACATGCAATAACATCTCTAGCACATGTGAGGAAGATGAAGAGGCCGGTGAGATCAAATGGGAGCAAGGAAACAAGATGGAAAAATTGCTAATTACACCATCTTCTTCCGAGCTCATCATTGTTATTCGTGATCGGATGGTCTACATGATCGATGCAAGGGGACGATGAGTCTGGACCCGACCTCCTTGGTGAAAGATCTCTATCGTCAACCACGACAATAACTAAGGCACTGAATGGGAGGTAACTGATTGTTTTACTTGCTTTATTTAAATTTTTCTTTAATTTTAGTTTGCTATTTTTGTTTCCAATTAAAAAAAATTAGAGCTCTATTTTGATCGATACACAGGGTGTCGATCAACACAGAGGCAATTGGCGGAGTACACTTTGACTCAAGCAAAGAGTCGACAAGAAGGCTCTGTGTCGATCGACACACAGCCTATCGATCAACACAGAGTGCCAGCAGACCCAAATTTCCGTCTTTCACATATTGCAGTCTCCGAAGGATAAAAAGTTGGTGTCTGAGACCAACATTGAGGTACAGTTTCACTCCTAGTCTGATTTTTAAACTTATTCCCTTTGTCAATTGAATAAATTTGGGGGGAGGAGGACTTGGAGTCGAAACTATTTCTTCCCTTTTACTTTATGTTTTCAATTTGCTTAAATTTATGCCTAGTTTAAATATTTTTGCATGATTTTGTTGCATTGTTTGAATAAATTGTGATTTTGTGACAAGATTTGCGTAGCTATGAGATAACCTTAGCAAGAATGCGAGATTCATATTGATTGACTTTACTATGGAAGAAAATTGTCCCAAGTGTGAGATTTTGAGCTTTAATTTCGATAGTGTATGCATTATTGAGTATCTCTAGAACTTGATTTGTTTCTTTTTCGATATTGCTAGTGTGCACAGGTTTAGGAAGTGATTTTAGGCCATCTTTGTTTAACCTTTTTATCCCATACACTGTCCCTTTCAATGTTTTATCCCTTGTCAGCCCCATTGATCCTTTAGTTTTCTCTCTTGACTTTAAGTAAGAAAAAGTTCTGGTTTTCTCTTGTCTATGAGAGAAGGTGGTGAATGAGAGTGATCAACTCAATTGATTTAAGTCACTTGGCCATATATTTTCCTACCTTTCACTAAAAAGCCTACATTACAACCTTGAATAAAGTCCTTTTTTATCTTAGACTTGTGTGCACATATTTGCAGTGGAGATTTAGAATATTTGCAAGCCTATGGTTGAACTTGATTTGCATGACTTGTGTGATCTCATATTATCCTAAACACTTGAGTGAATGAAAACACTTCCCTTGTTAGTCTTCCATGGTTTACTGATTTTCTGATTCCTACAAAGTGTTGATGTTTTGTGGATTTACGAGTTTGATTTTGATGAATCTTGTGAGGCATTGCACTTCTCTTCTACTTGAACTTTTGATTCATTCTTTTGTTGATTGAGGACAATTCGCCTCACTTATCACGTTGTTTACTTATTTGTTTCTTGCATTTACTTGAGTTTTTAGTTAATAATCGAGCATAAACTGTTTATAGGGGATATTATGTTTGTCGTGCTCAGTTTTGTAGGTATTTGAGGCTAAAAATGAGCAAAAGGTGAAAAGAGCCGAGCTACACAGAGTTGCTGCTCGATTGACACACGGGAAGTCGACCGAGTTGGGAGACGTGCCATAATCTTGAAGCGTGATCTCTGTGTTGGTCGACATGGTGCATGTCGATTGACACGGAGGTTAGATGTCAATCAAAAGGCAAGAATAGAAGAAGGTTCGACACACATACGTGTGTGTCGATCGACACCGACGGTGTCGATCGACACGAAGGTCGGAGAGAGGAATTGACATTAAGAACAAGCCCGTATGTCGACTTACATGTGTGTCGATCGACACACAATGTGTTGATCGACACAGAAGCCCGGAATGGAAATTTTGGCTAGTTTTGGAGGCTTATGATATTTTAGCCCATTGCCTTTTGAAGATCAAATTCCTCCCCTATAAATAGAACTTATAGGAGCTCGAAAATTATATTTAATTTACCTTTAATTTCAGCACCTTTATTTTATTATTTTCCTTTTAGTTTTCCAGAACTCTTTAATTTCATTGTTGCATTGGATTCAAGTACTTTAAGGTTCCTATTGCTTTAATGAATCAAGTAAGTTTTTTCTGTTTTTCTTGCAATGTTTAGTTCAAATATGTTAGGCAAGAACCCTTAACAGGTTCTAGGGTTTCTCCATCCTTTTTGGCATGTTAAATTCGATTAATTCCAGACCCTAATTAACTTGGTTCAAATTCTATGTTTTTCACTCCAAAATTTATTTTCAATTGAAGGATCGAGAGATGAAAATCGGATTAGGTTTATAGTTATTAATTTGAGACCGAGAGGAGATAATTAATAATAGGAAAATAAAATCTTGATACAACTGTTTTCTGTCTATAAAAGAAGAATTAGTTGTAGGATTTTCAAATCTGTATCTTTATCGAGATTGACTAGTTTGTGTTCTTGAGACCGAGAGGTAATATTCACTTTCTAGTAATCTATGTGTTAATTACCCAATAAAGGAATTAATTCAAAAATATCAGATTTCTCACCTAAGTCATTGTTTTGGGTTTGGATTGATTATTTATGCATGTTAAATTGGATTGGTTGATTTCCCTGGAATCTGTGTTTTGATTAATAAATTTTATTCCAAAGTTATTTTCTATTGTGAAAACAAAACCTCTTCTCAAATTTGGATTTGCTCAAACAGCGAATAGATAAACTATGCCAGTACATGAATTAATCTCGTTGCACTATCACTATGGGTTCGACATTCTGTTGGGTTTATAAATTTATTTGCACCGCTATACTATAATAAATCTGTAATTTTTACAGTGATCAGGCCCAAGCCATGCTTACCCAAACTGAAGTGCCAGACATCTTGGATCCTGACGAATATTACTACACTTCAGATGAAGAATCAGATGAAGAAGCTCCTCTAGCATTTATGGTTGTCTTTGGTAAAGAATCTGACGAAGAAGAGATACAAGCTAAAACTTAGACAGCTCTCACTGCTTCGAGTGAGCAGGTAAACTTACCTTCAGGTTCTTATTTATTTGCATGCATTCTAGACGAAATTGAGTCGCATTGCTCCGACTCAGAAGATGTCACTTTAGATATTCTTTTAAAAGAATTTGAAAAATTTTATGCTTAAAATAATATCTTAGCCAGTGAAAACACCTCACTGACTCAGGTTTCAATTTTGACCGATGAGATTGAAAAATCTAGGTCTGTCGGAGAGGAGCTGGCAAAACTCAAAGAGATTTACACTATTTTACTTAAAAATTTTGAAAATCTTCAAAATGAGTGTGACTCTTTGAAAATCATTGTCCTTGAGCAGAAAGAAAGTCTTTGTTTCTTTAAGAAAGGCTCAAGAGGTCTAGAGGAGCTCATGCAATGCATGAGAGACCCCTCAGATAAATCAGGTCTAGGTTTCGAAATTGATTTGAGTAAAGAACCCCCGCAAAGATTGGTATTAAGAAAATCATCAGTTTGGTAAAAGAAAAACTTAGTACTCAGTCCAGGTCAGTGATGAGGGGGTAATGCAAAAAGTACAGGTAAAACTGGTAATGTTAAATGTTGCAAAGCCAACAACCCCAAACTGGCAAACTGGAATGAGACTGATAAGTCAAAGTCCAAGGGTAAACTGGTAAAAAAATTATAACTCTAGACTGACAAAGACTGAGACTGGAAGGAAGCCAACCCAACCACAGTGACTGACCAAGTAGCATGTTCCTTCTGCGAGGAAGTCAGTCCCTTCGACCAGTTTGACCAAGCAACCAGTCCATGTTGCGAGGAAGTCGAACTCACAACTCAGTCAGTTCACTTTTTGGGGTCCCAAATCTCAAGCTCAGCTTGAGATGAGGAATATACCAATTGGGGGGAACACCTACTTGAGGCCAGAGCCCAAACACACTTTTGTTTCAAGGGTTGTGAAGGCTAACCAAGGTGGACACAACTTCTTGAATAAGAAGCCACTTCAATAGTGAGGGCAGAGCCCAAATGAACGGATTCGTGAACTGAATCAAGAAGTCCGTTTGCCAAGGATCGTTAATTGGAATATCAAAAATAAATTGCTATGCCTATGAAAAATTCTAGCATTCTCCTATATTATTATGCATAAAAAGGTTTATGCGGAATACCTGGATCGATGAACTCTGAAGAACGCGTGCGCGGAGAAGTGATAAGCTCATTATTTTACTCGCTTATCTTTATTATTTTCTACTATTTTATATAGTTTTATTGAGTTTATATATATATTATGTGCATGAGTCTATATTAGGTGGTATTATGCGCGTGTTGGTGTTTTTGCAGGTTTTAGGCCAAATCCAATGGAAATCCGTACCGAAAGTAGCAGATGTTGAAAGAAACATGCACGAATTCTTCCAAAGTTGGAATCCGAGCTAATGGAGCATATATCATTTGAAATATCTTTGAGTTATCTTTCCAACGCAACTGGAATCGGGTCAATCGGAGTTCGGAAGAGAAAGTTATGGCCAAAATCGTGAGACCGCGCAGGAGGGCGAAAAGCTGCATCGACCGACGCCACTCAGAAGCGATCGACGAAGCTCTGAAACGTCCGTCGATCGACGGGAATCAGACTCGGTCGACATGAGGGTGTCTGCTGGCGCGGGAATTCGAGGAAAAACGAGATTGATCATATCTTTAGCCCTAGATTCGATAGGATACACATCCACCTCTATAAATAGCCTACTAAACTCGATTTTTGACAATTCCTTACCAATTCCTTATCATATTTTCGTTCTACAATTTGTTTTTGAGAGTTTGGAGACTTGGGGAACACGAAACCCTTTTATTTTCT